>NDXB01010880.1:0-13042 GCA_002631895.1 Agapornis roseicollis | reverse complement strand
TTTTGTATGTGTTTGTTATTTTCTTACTAATAGTAAATGATGGAAATGCTACTTTATCATTGAACTCCATCCCAAAATTCCAGTATCAGTAATTACTGAAGTATTTGGCAGAGAGGCGGAATGAGCCTCAGTATTCCAATTAAAGGAACTTTGCAAAAACTGCAACTTTATTAGGCAAACAACACTTACGTGTAAGTGAATACTGTGCTGCTGTAAGTTAAAACAGAGTGACAGTCAATATGGTACTCACTGAGATGTACACTTTTGCAGGATTTCTTCCGAAGTGCTTGTTTCAGCATTTCACTGTATTGAACAAATACATTCAAACAATGATATATTTAGAATTAGAGTGCGTTATAATACTGGAGTTAATCATGAAGCACCATCAAGGAACAGATGGCAGGAGGGGACGCAACTGGTTTGCAGTCTGCATAGATTTAAGCATGAAGCCATTAAGCTATCAGATTCCCATTTCTGATAGATTTTGGTCAATGAAAAATTAAAGACACCTAATCCCTGATTATATGAGGTCTCAATCTGTAACTCATGAAACTGGTAGGATTTCAAAATCACTGAAGTTCTTTAATCAGGAATTTTAAACTAATGCATTATTGGGATAGATGCTCCTGTCTGGTTTTACTGCATTGAAATTAATGCATCTTGTCATAAGTAGGTTGCTCTTAAATGTGAAGTTGCTTAAGGGTATCTTTTACTGCTCTGCTTCCTATTGACTTCTGGACAGATTTGCCCTATTTTGCCAGGCTATTTGCTGCTGAAGCAGTTCAGTATCTCCACCTAATAAAAGCAGTTCAGAGCATATAGTTGCCTTAACAATATTTACAGTGTAACAAGAACAGTAGCTGTTACAATCTCATATTGTTTAAAAAGACTTTTTTTAAAGGTGTCTTTTACAAAGGTCTATTTTAGACCTGATTTCTTTTCAAAATAATTTCATTTGCATCTTACTCCCAATAGCACATACCAGTTTATTTCAGTGGTATTGCACCAGATGTATCCTAATGAGCAAAACGGTTTGGTACTAATAAACATGTAATTATTATACATCTTCTTAGTCATAGAAATTAAATAATTCACTATATAATACAAGTAATTTATTAAAATCTGTTATAAATTAGTTGCCAAGAAAATGTGAACAGATTTAAAGGTGCCCGCTCTTGAAAGTACAGATTCTGGTGGCTAATGTTCAGAACTTGATCTTTCTGTATGAAGAAATAGGCAGATTTGATTAGTTATTTCAAATGCCTGGTGAGAAAATTAGTATATCTGTTCCTGGCTTGGACCAGACCAATGAATTACAGTTATACAAAGAACATACAATGGAAAACTTGTAGCTAACATTATTTCCTCTGGGAGACGAATGAGTTAAGACATCAATATTTAAGAAGATGAACTGTATTGACTAACTGAAGGTAATTTAAAATGGTGTTTTGTGGATTAAGGAGACTCCTGAGCTTTAAAGTTGAAGGTTTAGAGGAAATGGGACCTGGTTATCAGTATTGGGAATGAAGGTGGGTTTACTTTTTACAGTAATAAATCTCCTGCTGCAGGATCTAATCGTAGCACTTTTGGTAACAGTGCATGGTGTGAGAAGTGATCTGTCAGGTCTGGTCTGGCTGTTCAGTGCACTCTGCAAGTCAAACTGACAGTTCAGACATAATCTGAAAGCTAGGAATCAGTGACTGCAGATGAGGAAACACTGCTAAATGCAAACGCCAAAGGATTCTCCTATCAAGTCGCCTCTATTTTAGATGTTTACATTTCAACAGGTGGGTCATTTTAGTAGAGAGCCTATTAATATCCTGTGTTTATGAAGTATGATCACTGAATGACATAATGTGGTTAGAAAGATTTAAATGACCGTAGCAGGGAGGTAAAGGAAAGGTATTTGCACACAAGGATATTGAGAGCAGGATGTCACTCCAGGAAGAGTTAAAAGCAGTTTTTTCTCTGAGTAAAAATCACTGTAGTTGTTGCTCACATGTATTGAGTGAGAATGGCAATGACAACTTACCCCCTTGTTTGGAGGATAAAGAGCTAATATAGCAGTCTACCAAAAATTACAAAATCAAGGAAATAAAACTTCCCAAAGGCTATAGTGAGTTGTGTTGTTATGAGGATGATAAGGGGCTGGAGCACCTCTTGTATGAAGACAGGCTGAGAACATTGGGGCTGTTCAGCCTGGAGAAGAGAAGCTGTGTGGTNATAGTGAGTTGTGTTGTTATGAGGATGATCAGGGGCTGGAGCACCTCTTGTATGAAGACAGGCTGAGAACATTGGGGCTGTTCAGCCTGGAGAAGAGAAGCTGTGTGGTGACGTCAGAGCAGCTTCCAGTGTCTGAAGGGGGCCTATAGGGATGCTGGAGAGGGGCTCTTCATCAGGGACTGTAGTGACAGGACAAGGGGTGATGGGTTCAAACTGAAAGAGGGAAGTTTAGGTTAGGTATAAAGAAGAAATTCTTTACTATGAGGGTAGTGAGGCACTGACGCAGGGTGCCCAAAGTGGTAAATGCTCCATCCCTGGCAGTGTTTTAAGACCTCAGGTGATATGGTCTGGTGTGAGGTGTCTCTGCCTGTGTCAGGGGGTTGGAACTGAATGATCTTAAGGTCCTTTCCAACCCCAGCCAGTCTGTTTCTATGTTTAACTGCATTAGAAATGATTGGTAGAGATTAGTAATGTTAGTACTGATATTTAAGTAACTGTAATTTTATTAGCTCTCAAAAGCAAGGGGTTAAACTTCCTGTTACCACAATCTGTTTTAAAGTTCTGTTGAGAAATGTCAAGGGAACTCTTGAGGTCTGCTTTTCTGGTGGACCTGGTATTGTAATCTTTTGGAGAAATGCAATTAGTTCTGTGCACCAGGTTGTCGTGGGGCTGACATTCTGATTTTACTTGGTGATAGTCTGCACTAGCACAGGATCATGTAACTGGCCTGGGAGGGGTTTTTTCACGTGATAAAGATACAGTTCCAGAGCACATCTGTGGCCCAAGTTTTCCCAGCAAAATTCAGTCTGGGTGAACTGCTGTCTGCAATTCATGCCAAAAAGAAAATACAGAGGTTGAATGCTTTCTGTTCTGAGGTACAGGAATGAATCCTTTTGACCCAGAACAGTGTAACTTACCAAAAAAGAAACCTGGAATTTTCATAACGTCTAAGAAATTTGTCACCAAGTGTGAGTTGTCTTGATAGATGCAGGTATGCACAACATAAGAAAAACTACACCTGTGGAGAGAGGGGGATATGTGGGGTGAATTGGTGGAAATAAATGAATGGTACTTTACTTTCAGGAGCAGTTGATACAGAATTTCTAACACTCTTTGTCAGTGTACAAATTGGGGAAGGTGATCAATATGCTGTTGGTTTTCTAAGCATTATGATGGAGAAGAGGAATCATAAGAATGATTTGCAGTGGTGCTGTTGCCAAGGGTCCACTAAAGTGTTCTGTAAGTGCCCAGATTCCGTTCTATCTGTAGTGCTCACATGTGAGAGATGTGAATTACTCTTGTATTGTGAAGGGGGAATGCTGGTGTTCAGCAGCAACACCCAGGTACATCTTGCTATTCCTGATCTGACTTCAAGGATTTGCACTTGTAACATCAAATAAAACACAAAGCTCATATGCTCTGTCTTTGGTGTATGCGAGTCCCTGTAGTGAAATATTGTCCTGCAGAGCTATCAGTGTCTAACTGGAGAAAACCCCAGTGTCAGACCTACTTCATTTGTGATCCCAAGAGTGAAATTAAGACACAAGTGAGGTCAGGGACTGTAATCAGTCAGTTGGTTTGTTACAAAAAGACTGTTATTATAAACAAGGAAACTTATAAAAAAGAGATAGTGATAGGGCAGACTGGGGAAAAGATAGAAATGAAGCAAGGGTTTGTGTTGCAGAGAGAATGAGAGTCACCGCCATTGGTCCAGCAGTGTCGCAGGGGTCTGTAGTTGTCGTCCTCGGTGGTGGGAGTTCTGCAGGGTTCATAGTAATTGTCAGAGGTTGGTGTCCCAAAGGTGATTACCTTTTCCCCCTTTGACTATGAGTTGAGGGGAATACCCCTGTTCTTAATGTCATGTAATGTCACTGGCCTTGCAACCAGCTCTTCAGCTGTCTGTCTCCTCACACCAATCCTTGAGATAATGGGTGAAAGAGTCTTTATTCCTCCCACTCATCTCTTGGGCAGTACACAGTGAAGTCCCATTTCAGTTCCTCACACCCTTCTCTCAGGCAATGGACACTGGGGTCTTAACTCCTCCCATCCATCTCTCAGACAATGGACAGTGGAGTCCCATCTCAGCTTCTCAGTGCCCATCTTTGAGACAGCGGATGGTTGAGTCTGATTTCAGTTCAATCTTTCACAGGAATATGAAGATAGCAATGGTGCCAAAGATATGGAACTAAGAATTTGTGTCCTGAGGCCCAGGACTGGGACTGTAGTGACAGGACAAGGGGTAACAGGTTCAAACTGAAACAGGGGAGGTTTATATTGGATCTAAGGAAGAAATTCTTTGCTGTGAGGGTGCTGAGGCACTGGAATGGGTTGGCCAGGGAGGTTGTGAGTGCTCCATCAATGCCTGGCAGTGTTCAAGGCCAGGTTGGATGAAGCCTTGGGTGCCATGGTTTAGTGTGAGGTGTCCCTGCTTATGGCGGGGGTTGGAACTGGATGATTTTAAGGTCCTTTCCAACCCAAACTATTCTATGATTCTAAGAAATCTTGGGCTCTAACTGCCCGTTTTCTAACTCCTCCACACTGATATCTTAGGCACTGTTCAGGAATTCGTTTCTATGTTAATTTCCCATTTGCACTATTGGTATATGAACAATTTGTATTAAAAATGTCTAAAGATTTGTAGAATCACAGAACCCACAAGGTTGGAAAATACCTTTCAGACCATCAAGTCCAACCGTTCCAGCACTGCCAAGGCCACCCCTGCCCCATGGCACTGAGGCCTCCTCTCCATGGGATGGGAACCCTTGCAGGGCCGGTGCCTGCAGCCCTGCCCTGGGCAGCCTCTTCCAATGCCTGAGCACCCTGGGGGCAAGGAATTGTTCCTCAGCTCCATCTAAACCTGCCCTGGGGCAGCTTGAGCCCGGTTCCTCTTGTCCCATGCCTTGTTCCTTGGGAGCAGAGCCCAGCCCCTCCTGGCTCCATCCTCCTGTCAGGCACTTGGAGGGAGCCATCAGGTCCCCCCTGAGCCTTCTCTTCTCCATCTGAACCCCCAGGTCCCTCAGCCGTTCCCCATCACCCTTGGGCTCCAGGTCCTGCATCAGCTCCATTGCCCTTCTCTGGCCCCGCTCCAGCCCCTCAATGTCTCTCTTGTAGTGAGGAGCCCAGAGCTGAACACAGGATTTGAGTGTCCAGCACAGGGGCACAATCCCTGCCCTGGCCCTGCTGCCACACTGGTGCTGATACAGGCTTCTTGCTGGGGGCTTCTTGGCTGCCTGAGCAAAAGCTGCTCATATTCAGCTCCATCAATCAACACCCCCAGCTCCTCTTCCATGGGCAGCTTTCCAGGCACTCTTCCCGAGTCCTGGAGTGTTGTATGGGGTTGTTGTGGCCCAACACAGTGGTACGTTTGCATACTCATTATGAAGGCATAATGCTATGCAAGTGCTAAAGTTTTTGTTCTTACAGGATCTAAATTTTCTAGTAAAGCTTTTGAAATGAGGAAGTGGAAAGCCTGAGCTTTTATGACATTTGTGTTTTGAATTCTTGTGGTTGCACACTAATTTTTGTGTTGATACTGAAATAAGAGCGATTGCAATATCCAGGAAACTCCAGTGGCTTCTGTTGTGAGTGCTCTAAAGGGAGAGGCATCTGAAATACATGGCTGTGGAAATGCTGCTGAAGATGATGAAAAAGCCTGGCGATAATCTGATAGTCATTAAGATTAAAGATGGAAGATTAAGGACCCAAATCGGCCATTTGGAAATAGGAACTAGGGGACTTCAGCTGATCTCTGTATGCCAGCAGGATTTATCCTGGATTTTCTCCTCTGATTTTAACCAATTTGAATGAATTCAGTTTGGAAAAGAGCTCAGTTCTACACATCTCCAAAGCATAAGCATTGTTAGCCCATTTAGTCCTGTTTGCAGCTGCAGGTTGGCTGAATTAATAAATCCAAGGTGACATCTTAGTCACATAGTTTGGGCTAATATATTCCAAAATGTACTTTGTTTATGGTATTTTTAGGAAGGTGGGGATGAGCATTAGGAATGAAGCAATTACCCATTTAAGAATCCGTGTCCTAATTTTCCTACATTTATATGAATACAGATGAGAAAAAAGATGCTAAGCTTACTGATTTCTTCTAAAAATGACTGTGTTGGAGGGGTATTTTATATATGATCTGACTTCCTTTCCCAGCATTATTTTTTCTGTGTTATTTCTGTCCATGCTTACAAACCAGGAAATTCTGATGGCAATAAACTAATAATATCTCCCTAAATGTCTAACATGCTACAACCGAAGAAAGCTGTAAAAGGCAAACTAAAGTTTGTGTAGGTAACTTATATGTAAGTGTTGTTTGCACGTGAAACTACCAATCAAAGTGATAAATTGCATCAGAATAAATCGTGATTCTACAGAGTTCAATGGAGTAGAGGGAATAGCTCAGTTTGGGATTGCAGGAGATTTACACTTACACATTACAGTTGTGTATCTGTATAGAAGCATATGAATCACGCGTATATTGATGATGTTGTAGGCTGCTTACATGTAGTTTCTTTAGTTCGGTTCTGTACAGTGGACATCCTTTTTTCCTGGTGTCCTCTGTAGAGCCTTCAGCTTGTGTGCATCAATAGCATCTGGTGTTCAGGTTGCAGGTTCTGGGTGTTCTGCCAAGAGAGCTCATGCTGACCTGTAACCTGCTCCATTCAGCCTCATTCTGAGGAACTCTGTGGGAATAAATGCACTGTGTTCTGGATGTGCTGTTCAATAGGCAGTTCCTGCTCTCTGGGGGCCTGTGAACCTGTGTGTAACCTGGCAGTACAGTGCTCCCAGGTGACAGGGGAAAGGCTGTGATGAGCCTTTGCATGCTGCTAAGGACCCAAGTGATTCACCTGTGGAACAAGTACAAATGCAGACCTTTGCTGGAGTGTGATTCTCTAGTAACTGAAGTATCATCTGTACCATGCATAGAACCCCAGCCTGGTTTGGGTTGAAGGGACCTTGAAGCTCCTCCAGCTCCAAGCCCTGCTCCCACAGGCAGGGACCCCTTCCACTGGAGCAGCTTGCTCCAAGCCCCTGTGTCCAACCTGGCCTTGAGCACTGCCAGGGATGGGGCAGCCACAGCTTCTCTGGGCCATCACCCTGGGCCAGTGCCTCAGCACCCTCCCAGGGAACAGCTTCTGCCTCAGAGCTCAGCTCAGGCTGCCCTGTTCGGGCAGGTTATAGAATCATAGAACGGTTTGGGTTGGAAAGGACCTTAAGATCATCCAGTTCCAACCCCCCCTGTCATAGGCAGGGACACCTCACACTAAACCATGGCACCCAAGGCTTTGTCCAACCTGGCCTTGAACGCTGCCAGGGATGGAGCACTCACAACTTCCTCTTGGCCTGTCCCTACAGGCCCTTGTCCAAAGCCCTTCTCCAGGTTTCTTGTAGACCCTGTTAAGGTACTTCTCTTAAGCAGTACTTGTGCTAAAAAATTGAAGAATTAGGGTTTATTGGCAATGTAATTCTTTTGCCTTAGTATTTGGTTGTGTCCACTATAATGTTTAGGTCATTTTTGTATTATCACAAGTTACTCCTCTTTCTGCATTTGATTCCTAACTATAATCCCTTTCCTGTATTTGTTGTTACTGAATTCTATTATACTGCTGTCACACCACTTTTGTGCTTTATTGAGGTCATTCTCAACTGCCATAATGTTCTTTGAAGTCTTGTGTGTGTTGGCTTGATTTTTTATTCCCCCCATTTTTGCCAGTGGCAGTTCTGGTAAGAGTGTTCTGTATTCCATTGTGTAAATCATTAATGACAGTGTTGACTGAAACCAGACCCAGCAGACACACACCCCTGCAGGACCCTCCAGTGTGACAGTGAGAAGTTAGTAGTTTGAGTGCAGTGTCCCAGCCAGCTGCACACTTATCTGACAGTAATGTCATTAAACAATGCCATAATATCATTAAATATCCAGAGTTGTGTTGGGCAACTGTATTAAGTGTCTTTGTAAAAGTTAAGATGCTTCACACTGACTGTAACTTTTGAGTTCTGTACAGGGTGTTGTGAGAGAGCTGCACTGATTCTGCATTGTTTTCGCTGAAAAACACGAGTGGTTGTCACCCTGTCTTGTGTGTGACTAATAACTTGGTATGTTACGAGGTATTGAAAAAGGGTGACTCACCTGCATTTCCTCAGATCATTTCTGCTTTGTGAAGGAAAAAGGGATTAATTTCCTCTTTGAAGCCAAAATAAACCAGGGGGAAATCTGGTAGTATGTGAGAATACGTGACAATAGCTCCAATTAATAATGCCTTTGTTGACAGATTTCAGTGAGCTGTAAATAACTGTAAGATAATTTAGTGTGTGCTGGCATGATGGATTTCATATTGCTCATTGTTCTGAAAGTTACATTCTGGCTTTGTGCCTCATTATAGTTAAATAGCATCATACAGCTTTCCACTATATAGACATTCGATAATGTAGCCAGACTGAATTCTGTTACTGGTAATTGTTTGCATCAGTGAGAATGATCCCTGATGTCTGCAGTGTGTGTGCTGGGATATTTACATTACAGCTGTGTTCTGCTTTCTGTATTCTGTCAGGGAGAAGTGCAGAGCCAGAGCCACAAAAACTTTCTTCTCGTATTCATTCTCCTGTAATTGTGATGGGTGCTCCCAATTACATATTGAGCTAATAGCCAAAAAGGGTCCTAAGTAGCTCTATCACAGACACATGTTTCCACTTATTAAGTTGTTTCTTTCTGCCTTTGGCAGTCACTTCTCCAGCTCCTCCTTTACTTGTGGAGGGGAAAAAAAGAGGCATGGTGACGAAGACAAGAAGCTGTTATGGTGGCACATTAACTGTATCATTTGTTTTCTAGAGAGTGCATTAGAGATTAATGTTCAGTGTGTTTAATGTATTCTTTCTTTCTTTTTCCAGTAATCCAAAGTCTGCTAATCAGAGGATAAACAAGAAAGTAAACAACGATGCATCACTAAGAATTCAAAACCTGTCTATTTTGGTGAAACAAATAAAAACTTACTATCAGGTCAGTACTTGTTTCTTGTATTGTGCTTTGCTGGAATTGGTTTTCAGTATTCTTTTATAATTACGCCTAATAACATAAATAAGATAAATATTTTGAGACACTTCATGGGTGGTTTATAAATCTGGTCACGTTTTTCATCATGAATAATTTGCTGCTGTAGTATAGTCTGGAAGCACTTGGATGTGAGTGATGATGATCTGTTTATGTAATAGATATTCTGCATGTTTGAATACTCATATAGTACATTAAGCAGCATTGGTTGGTATTTTTGAAGCAGGTTTTGTGCCTGTTAGAGAAATCATCGCATGTAATTTACCGTTATCATTGGAATCTTTGTAAGAGAAATGTGATGAAATTCATCGGGCTTAGAATTGATTTAATTTTCAGGAGGACATGTCAGGGAGGTGATAATGATCAAATAGGAATTCATAGTAAATGCAGTGATCATCTAATCTAGAGCTATAAAGTAGGCATTGGATTTTTGTGTGTTTTGTGTAATAGGTAAGAGCTGCTACCATCCCTTCTAGCCTGGAGAGAGTGGTGTACACATGGGCACACTGTAGTAGAATCATAGAATGGTTGGGGTTGGAGGGACCTTAAAGCTTATCCCGTTTCAACCTCTGCTCCTACGGGCAGGGACCCCTTCCACTGGAGCAGCTTGCTCCAAGCCCCTGTGTCCAACCTGGCCTTGAGCACTGCCAGGGATGGGGCAGCCACAGCTTCTCTGGGCCATCACCCTGGGCCAGCGCCTCAGCACCCTCCCAGGGAACAGCTTCTGCCTCAGTGCTCAGCTCAGTCTCCCCTGTTCTGGCAGGTTCAAGCCATTGCCCTTGGCCTGTCCGTGCAGGTGCTTATCAATAGTCTGTCTCCAGATTTCTTGTATTCCCTTTAGGTATTGGAAGACTGTTACAAGGTAGGAATACACTGCAGATATCATCAATACCCCTTGCAGTGTGTCTTTTAGTGCCCTTCCACACTTATCTGCTCCTTTTTGCCTAAAGAGTCTACATCTGGGAGAAAATCTTTGATCTGCCTCTGGCAATGCATCATGGCAGAGCCTGCACTGATGTATGCTCTGCCTCATGTGTACACACTTAGTGTGTTTTCAGAAACTCCAAAACACACTGACAATTCCCAGCTGTCACTTCCTGCAGTGGTCAACCACTGTACATCTTTCTAGCTCACACTTTACACATATGCATACTTCACATTGTTCTTAACTTGGCAGCTACTATATGTGGATCTGAGTGCTGCTGTGAAGACCCATATGCTTCTCTGCTTCCTGATGGTAGTAATTTTCAACCAGGCATTAGTGTTTCACAACTGATCGAACACTGGCAGGATTGATCTTACTTTGAATACAAAGCATTCCCTGTGCTGCTTTGGCTTTATAGTATCAGCAGTGCTATCAGGCAGAATTGCTTGCGTTTAGGTAGCTTATCTTGGAATGACTCCAAACCATTGTTAGAAACATTTTATTATAAAAAAGTATTCTTAATACATGTTAAAATGAGGCACCAGGCCTTCCATGGTTCAGTTTTGTCGTGTGTAAGTGTAAGCTGTATGGAACTGCATACACTTTCTCCTTCTTTCCCTCCTCAGTCTCTGAGGGTTGTGAGGTGCCAGCCTCCTCACACAGTACAAGTGAGGCTACATGCAAGCATGGCAGGTCTGGTATTTGGGTAGGAGTAAAGACATTTAGTAGCCAAACTGCAACACTTGTTCAAATGTAAAATCGGTTTTTCCATGTGTTGATGGTCACTCAGCGATGCCCATGTGTGTTCGGGGAGCTTTACACATTGTGGTAGTTCACTGGGTTTGGAGAACAGTGATGAAAGATGGACTGTAGGCTCTGTTGCCTCTCAAGCGTAGTGCAGCCTAGCACATGGAGTGTTTCCCCACAGCCCCTGCGTGGGTTAGCAGGGTAGCATAGCATGCTCAGTTTCAAGAAGGGATCAAGTTAGTTCCTGTCACCTGTAAAATCACTCAAGGCAGAAAAGCTAGTGCTCGATGGATGCCTTGTAATCAGGCTGAGAGGCCACTCCTAGCCTGGTGTACACCTTGGCAGAGCAGAGGCATGAGCCCTCACACCTGAGGGCTTCAGAAAGCTGCACAAGCATCGTGCTGGGTGTATGTTCTCAATGGGATGCCTGAGATCTGAGAGCCGTCAAATATGTAATCACTGTCTTGAGGTACAAGATTAAACAGTGTCTGGAATATTGCAGTAGGAATAACATAGTAATTGTAAGGGGACTTCTAATTTTTAGCATTATGTTATCCTAACTGCTAAATCTACAGAGAGATCTTTTTGTGGCCTTTCAGTACTTAAAAGAGGCCTATAAGAAAGATGGGGAGAGACCTTTTAGCTGGGCCTGTTGCAATAGGATGAGGGGTGGTGGTTTTAAACTAAAAGAGAGAAGATTCAGGCTGGATGTGAGAAAGAAATTCTTTACAAGGAGGGTGGTAAAACACTGGCACAGGTCATCCCGAGAGGTGGTCGCTGCACCATTTCTGGAGGCATTCCAGGCGAGGTTGGATGTGGTTCTGGGCAGCATGGTCTAGGTGAAGACATTCCTGTTCGTTGCAGGGGGTTGGACTGGGTGGGCTTTAGATGTCCTTCCCAACCCAAGCTATTCTATGAACTTTTTATTGTGAGCTTGTCCGTGCTAGTTTGTTCTATGTGTTTTAATGACATCTGTGGAAAACATTTGTTCAGCAAATTATTCCATTAGTGTTTTAAATATATTTATCAAAACCCCTGCAATTATAAAATACAACATTCAAAATTCAAATGCTGTGTGAGATTATACAAGGGTTTTGGTTCTTGTGTCAGCTTTGTTCTTCTTTGTAGTTAGAATCGCAGGGCTTTTTACCAAGGAAGCTGCTTTATTTGCTTTCAGCATCTTACTAAGTCCCAAACGAGCCTTTTGAGCCTGTAAGTGTGTGGAACTGTTCTCAGCAGCTGATTCAGGAGAACTGATCCCCTTATAAGTTTTGGTGGGCTTGGGAGGTTTAATAGTGAGCCCCATGAGTGCCCTGTCAGCCTCACTTGCAAATCTGTAATGGAATAAAAGCTAATGAACACTAAACGTTTGTACAAGCAGGATTCTGTAAATAGGTTTAGTTTATTTTTACAGGTTAAACAACAGTGAAATACGTGAATTTGGGGACAAATGAGTTGCAATTGCAGGTTTTTAAAAGAATAAACAAAAATTGAGAGCAGTTGCACCAAGCTTACTGATGAAGTTAGCACTGTGTGACAGAAAAGGTGATAGACATCTTTGAAGCAGCGTAAAAGTGTTGTGAGAAGAGGTGGTAATAGCATTGATCCTTAGAAGATACATCTTTTGGTTACTTCTGCTTGTAGTGTGCTTCACAATAAGAAAAGCTTTATAACAATAATACATCATAATAAGCATCATGGAATTATTTGGGCTATTACATCAAAACAAAAAAGTCCCCACTGCTTCACATATGTAATTTTCTTCTGTAGCATCTCTAAATACTCATTGAATTCTTTATATTTTACCTGTTCATTATTGATTTAAAACTTCCTGTGGAGCACTTCATGTCTGTTCTTTTCTTGTTTGAAATTTGGCTTTATCAAGATCTCAGGGTACAAAAGTAATCTTTGAAATTCATGATGTTTGAGTAGGTCAAAGCTACTTTCTCCCTTCTCATAATGACTTAGGTGCGTGCAGTCAGAGTATGTGTTTTTCAGTCTAGTATTAATTCAGATATGATTTTTTATGTACTCCCATTTTCAAGAAGGGGAAAATGGATGACCCAGGGAATTACAGATCAGTCAGTCTCACCTCT
>NDXB01010879.1:4552-19578 GCA_002631895.1 Agapornis roseicollis | reverse complement strand
ATGAGATTCAGGTGCTCTGTTGCAACCCTAAAATCTGCACAACACCACCTCCAGGCACGACTGTGAGACCCTCCACTACAGCCTCTCCAACACAAACATCCACTCTATCAACACAGGCTCCAACACCACAAAGTACTGTCACCAGCTTCAGCCCATCAACAACGACAACCACCACTGGCACCACCATAATATTTTCTACACACATCCCTGTCACATCTGTTTCTTCCACTTCTCTAAGTACTGGTACAATTCCCAGAATTTTGTCTACCACCCGCAACCCAGGTACGTGTTTGCTACTGAAAGTGTTCCGATCATCTATCTTTGTAGAATATCATTTGTTTCATTGTCTTCTGTAAGGTATATTTCCAAAGTATTCTGTGATCATCTCTATTTTTCTTAACACACAAACTACCAAGGTACCTAATCCTAGATGTTATTCAGCACAGATATAAAAGACTTTCTCAATCTCTAGTTAGGCTTAGATCAAATCTTTAATGCAACAAAAATGGTGACTTGATTTTCCTGAGTATTTAACATCACCCTTTAATATATTAAGATCATGATATGAAAATCCTGTGCTGGAAAATTTTTTTCTTTTTTTTTTTTTTTTTTTTTTTTTTTTTTTTTTTTTTTTTTTTTTTTTTTTTTTTTTTTTTTTTTAACAGTAACAACATCTGCTACACCACAATCAAGTCATGTTACAGGAAGCACTTCTCCAATCCTCAGTTCTGTCTCCAGCACACCTGTCACAACAGAAGCAAGTACATTTGTATCATCAATTGGAACAACTCCATGTTTTTGTCATGTATTTGGTAATTTTTTTTCTCCTGGTAAGTTTTCTTTCATGATTATAAATACTTTCAGAAATAATATAACCTCTTAATACTCTTTTCAATCTACGACAACTGCTCAGTATCACTTGAACACAGAACTTTGTATATATGTATGCACTTTATATTTTTGCAATATTTTCTTGAGGTTTTTCCTTTAAGTATTTTCACTGGTCTTTTCTCCTCAAATTTTCCCACACAGGGGAAGTGATATACAACAGAACAGATGGTGCTGGCTGTAATTTTTATGCACTTTGCAACAAGGAATGTGAAATTGACCCATATTATGGGCCATGTCCTTCTACAACACCTTTCACTTCAACACAAGCCAGCTCATCCACAGAACATGGATTTTCTTCTGTCTCACAGACAACAGCAACATCCATCACAACTTTAGGACCAGGAAACTGTACTGATGTTAATCCTCCACGAAAGGTGGTTTCCCTCATTATTTTCTAATATATCACCATTGCAAAACCAGACCAATTTCTGTCCTAAAGCCCCAACTGAAATCAACTTGTATGTATTTCAGTAACTAAGATGGCCATGTTCCAAATGACCCAGCAGCATGCAGTTCTTCCACCTGGCATACCAAGCTTTTACATAATCTAGAGGTAGAAAAGCTCACTAGTACCATAGCAGAGCCTTTTTTTTTTTTTAATAAAAGACATTTAAATGTCATAGAAATAAGCAGACCAGCTATGAAAGCGTTAAAACCTCATTCTTTTTACAAAGAAGAGAGTTCCATGGTTCTTCTCAGCCTGTCTTCTCTTAAGGCCTGATATCATATGCTAAGAAAACTCTAATATGAACTCCCTACCAATTTTGAGAGTATATCTCAGTTGAAACAGAAGAACTAGAGTGAGAGAGCACTTAACAATAATAATGTACATATTTTTAGCCTGGAGAGCACTGGATAAATGAATGCCAGAAGTGTGTCTGCGACCCCCTCACTGCTACCATACAATGCCAGCCAATTCTATGCCCAACAGCTCAGACACCAATTTGTGACCTCGGATTTGTTTCTGTGCCTGTACTACCACCAAAAGACTTATGTTGTCCTGAATATCATTGCCGTAAGTATTAAAAATACATACATAAAAACCAGGCTACACAATCTGGTAAATGACATTTGCACTTCTGTTAGTATCTAAGCAAGTTTTTCATGTATTACAGCAACAGCAAAACCTTCCTCAAATTGTTTTGGCTCTGTGAACATATATAAATTTTTGGCTAAACATGTACTAGAAGTTTATTTAAAAGCAAAATGCTATTTTCAGTGAAGTCTGCTGAGAACTGGAATCAGTGGGAAAACAGGATAATATTTATTAAGCGAGCAGAAAGTTTAACAGTTAACTACAAAAGCAAGTGACACATAGCAATAATACAAAGTGAATTGTAATCAGTAACTGAACTGTCAATGTATGAAAAATAATTACACTGTTGTTGAATGCTCATGAAAATTCAAAAATCCAACAGATACATGTTTATTTATATACAAAAAATTCTATACACTTACTTTACTCGTATATTTATACAAAAGAATAAAAACAAAGCCATAAGTTAAACACAAAACAGGAAAATCAAAGGAACAGCCAGTTTGAAGCAGTTCTGTGAAGACATAAATGGGCTCTGCCATGTTGTTAAATTGTTTATATTATCACAGTAAGGATATCTTTCATTCCACTCAGAATCAACCTTCCACCCAATCCATGTTCTGAGGGGTTATAAGGAATCAGCAACAAATGCACCTTCAAAGTTTACTTGGAAGAGAAAACAGTTAATTTAATTTGAAGTGAACTTGGTATTAAAAGGGCAAAAAAGAGATTTTATTCATGGATAGCTCAAGTTATAAGCCATTCCTCCTCAACTCTTCTAGCTAATTTCAAAGATTAAACTTTATTTAAACATCCAGCTATACTAAATGTGAGGTAAAAGAATGTAGGGTTGAATTCAGGTTTTCTATGATCTCTGACTTACTAACAAACTCGGTGATGGAAGTCTCACGATTTGAGCTTACTGCAGAATTATTTTTTTGTTTGTTTTTCAGAACCAATACCTGGCATCTGTGTGATTAACAATGCAACGTACATGGTGAGAACATTACAGTGATATACTGCTGGAAGCTAAATGCACACCCTTTTTGCCAAAATAAGCCTTTGAGAAAGTTCTTTTCCCAATACATGGGTTTTTGCTCTCTAGCCCTTAACTGGAAGGTAGTTTTTTTCTAATGTCAGAACCAAAATTACCACACAAATGTTCTTTCAACATTAAGCATGAAACAGGAGTAACATTTTTGGTGATATACTTTCTTTTTAAATGATCTCCCACTTCTGGAATTCTGGAATTCATGGATTTTCCAAATGAGCCGAAACTCAACCACTCTTAAATAAGTTCAGAGAACCTTCAAAAATAAAACTATGATTTTTGCTTTAATCAATACCTAATATTTTTCTAAAATTGGTACTTAGGTCATTTAGTCAAAATGTAAGCACTAGCACTGGAGCCTTTTGGGGATACATTTCTGGAAGACAAAATCCATACGTAGATTACTACCTCTACTTAGGTACCTTCATAAGTATACCATTATTTTAATGTACATTTGTAAATTATAATTGCTTTATAACCACTGAACATGATTTACAGGGAAATCTTAAAAGGAGCAATGAAAATTCACTAAAATAATGAGGCAGTGCAAATCAGTCTTACCTGCATCTTATTAATTTATCTCTTTTGTATTGCTTCATAGTTTTCTCCTAATGTGTACTTTCTTGCAAGACATAAAGCCAAACAACTTTACCTGAACAAGAATCAGTCACACTTGCATTTCAGCAATGCTTTCAATTCTGCCTATACATTTTATAGAAATTCTTGTCATCCAAGGGTATCCTTCTGTCTTCCAGGTTGGAATGTCGACAGTCATCGATCCATGCAAGAATTGTACCTGCACTTCTGAAAAAAATCCAGTGAATAATACAAATATTGTGCACTGTGAAACAGTTCAATGTGAAACATCTTGCCCACTGGTGAGTTCAGATTCTCTGAGCTGCCCAGTCAGCCCGCTATTACAGGAAGAGTAGAATTCTACATGACCAACTCAACATACTTTCTCTTTCATCTCCTTGTGAGCAGGGTTATCAATACATGACTGAGGATGGAAAGTGTTGTGGGAAGTGCATTGAGATAGCTTGCATAATCAAAATAAATAACACCATTCACGTGCTCCATGTAAGTATTCCTTTAATTTTCAGGTCTATTAGCTAATACAGGTTACAACAGCTAAGAATCAATTAATTTCCCTTAATAACAAAAATCTAATTAATATTAATATTACTCTGAAAACAATGCATGCGCTTCCTGAATTGAATACTTCTTGGAACAATACATTCTTGATACGTGTGGTTAACTGGGCAATAGGTTCTAATTTGTGCTGTGAGTGTTCAAATCCAGGATTGAAGCTTTCAAAACTAGCCACGTTTGTAAAATTTTGCTTTTGCCACTTGAAAGAAGTTCAGAAGCATCCGAGAATCTTTGAGGCACAAGAACTTAATTGGCTCAGGCACTTGTGAGGTAATCATCCTATATTTGATCACAATGAAAACAAACTCTTTCCTTTTCTGGTAAAACCTTAGGTTGATGATGTCCTGTCACTCGATAACTGCACCCATTACAAATGTGAAAAAATTGAAGATCAATTTGTTGCAGTCCAAACTAAAAAAGTATGCCCTGAGTACAACCCAGAAGAGTGTGATCCTGTAAGTTTCACTCAGTTCTTCATCAACTGAATGCAGTTTAAAACTTGGGAGAGGGAGGGGGGAATCGGGACAGCAATACAGACACTAAGACAGGCAAAGGAGAGTACAAAACACCACTTCCACTGAAGTTGCAGGAATGTCTTCAGAATTAATCTTGCTGTAACATTAGTAGTAAGAAAAGGTTAGTACTTTTACATGAGGCTACCAGGATTCAAGACTTCTATGGTGGGCACATTAAGTCATCCATCATTTTCATTCAGTGTTCATCACAGAGGAGTCGTCTGCCTAGTATCAGTAATGCCAACCCATATTCTTACTCATAACTGTCATCTGTGCATTAATCCATATCCTTCTCCTTTCCCTTTGCAAAGGATGAAACAGAGACTACTCCTGATGGGTGCTGCAAAATATGCAAACGTAAGTAATGCTGCATTTGTGTTTTCTGCTTGAATAGTGCTGTATTCAACTTGTAATTGCCTTTGAGTAGATAGGATTTTTCACTCCAGTTTTCTCTTACTCTATTTATCAAGATCCTGTGTTTCACTATTTATTCGAAAGGAAAAAGCAAATTTGTTTTCCTGATAGTGAATACCACCATTCAAAATTCAGTGCTCAAGTCTCTGCATTATCTTCCAAAGACCCTATGCAGTCAAGATCAAAGAATAACCTGAAAACTTTAGGCACTTTACACAGTATCCCCCATCACATACTGTACATTCTTAATAATTGGACATCATACATTTTGAAATTGTTTTAGCACTCAGTTCTGAACTAGAAATCTGAATTTTATGCCTTTTTCCCCCCTCTTTTTATGAAGCCACAAACTGCAAAGTTTATAGCAAACAGACTGTGATCCACCTCGGTGACTGTGAATCTTCAGTACCTGTCGAGCTGACGTATTGTGAAGGAACTTGCCCTGGCTCCTCAGTGTAAGTTCTAGGATCTTGACATCTCTATGGCTTCATTTATACTTTATTTATACTGGTCTCTCATGTTAATCAATTGCCCAAGATTACTGAGGAACCTGGTGGAAGTGTTCACCAAGCCACTTTCCATCATTTATCAGCACTCCAGGCTAACTGGGAAGATCCCAGTTGACTGGTAGTTTGTAAATGTGACACCCACCCACAAGGGCCAGAAACAGGATCCAGGGAACTACAGGCCTATAAGTCTGACCTCCCCTGACAAGGAAGGTGATAGAGCAGATCATCGAGTGTCATCATATGGCACATGCAGGACAACCAGCTGATCAGGCCCAGTCAGCAGGGGCAGGTCTTGCTTAAGAAACCTGGTCTTCTCCTAAGACAAGGTGACCTGGGTGACCTACTTAGTGGATGAAGGAAAGGCTATAGATGTTGTTTATCTGAACTTTGGTAAAGCCTTTGACCATTTCTTACGGTATTCACCTGGAGAAACTGGCTGCTGATGGCTTGGACAGGTGTACTCTTTGCTGGCTAAAAAATGGAGTTAAATGCAGTTGGCAGCTGATCACAAGGGATGCCCCAGGGCTCAGTGTTAGGCCAGCTCTGTTTAATATCTTTATCAGTGACCTGGATGAGAGGATCAAGTGCACCCTTATTAACTTTGCAGAAGACACCAAGTTGGGTGGGAGTGCTGATCTGCTGGAGGATAGAAAGGCTCTACAGAGGGATCTGGACAGGCTGGATCAATGAGCTGAGGCCAGTGGTATGAGGTTCAACAAAACCACTGGGTCATGCATTTGGGCTACAACAACCCCATGCAATACTACAGGCTTGGGCAAGAGTGGCTGGAAAGCTGCTTAGTGGAAAAAGACCTCAGGGTGTTGGCCAACAGCTGTCTGAACATGAGCCAGCAGCATGCTCAGGTGGCCAAAAAGGCCAACAGCATCCTGGCCTGTATCAGAAATAGTGTGGCAAGCAAGACTAGGAAAGTATAAGTTCCTTTGTACTTGGCCCTGGTGAGGCTACACCTTGAATGCTGCATGCAGTTTTTGGCCCCTCACTACAAGACAGACATTGAGCTGCTGGAGTATGTCCAAAGAGCAATGAAGCTGGTAAGGGGTCTGGAGAACAAGTCTTAGGAGGGAGCCAAGGTTTTTTAGGCTGAAGAAAAAGAGACTGAGGGGAGACCTTGTCACTCTCCACAACTACTTGAAAGGAGGTTGTGATGAGGTAGGTGCCAGTCTCTTTTCCCAGCTAAGAAGCAACAGTACAAGTGGAAATGGCCTCAAGTTGTGCCAGGGGAGGTCTAGATTGGATATTATGAAAAATTTCTTCACCAAGAAGGTTGTCAAGCACTGTCACAGGCTGTCCAGGGAAGTGGTGGAGTCACCATCCCTGGAGGTATTTGAAAGACATGTAGAAGTGGTGCACAGGGACATGGTTTAGCGGTGGGCTTGGCAGTGTCAGGAATCATGATCTTAAGGGTCTTTGCCAACCTCCATGATTCTATGATCACAGAATAGCAACAAAGTTAATGTATTTATATGATGCTACTGAGTGGAATCAGAGTCAATGGACACCAGAAAGTTTCACTACTGAAGAGACAGGTAATTAAATTACATTCATAACTGTGTGTGGGAAGGAGGAAGAGAGGATGCAAAAAAGAGAAACCAAACCCAAACCCACCCCCAAGCTCCCCAGGAAACACAAAAACAAAGCTCACTCTAGGGTTTCAGAGTTTTGAATGAGAAGATGTATTTTCTTTCCTGGCTGGAACACAGGTACTCTTTTGAAGCAAACCAGATGCAACATGAATGCGGCTGCTGCCAGGAGTTCAGCAGCCAAACAAAACAGGTGACCCTGACTTGCCCAAATGGAACAAGCATGAATTATAGCTATGTTTACGTGGATCAATGCCAGTGTATGAATGCGTGCACCTCAGATACCTCTGCAGCATCTGATTCCCAACAGAAAATCAGCAGACGAAAGAGATGATCACTAGAAAATGAAAGCCTAGAATCTAGGGAAGCTGGAATCTTGTTTTTCCACAATAACTTGTGCTCCTTCTTGAACAGATCTCGTGTCAGTTTCTGTTACCACCTTTTCTCATTTCTTACTTGTAAAAGAATATAAATAAAAGTCAAATAATTAAATCTTAGTGGGGTTATTTTAAGTGATACCATATTCAGGAGTAAACTCAAGACTAAAATATCTCATGTCAATTATAGAAATGACAACATTTCATTCAATCACTGACATTTCTGAAAAAGTTTTAAGGGGTCTCAGAAAAAAACGAGACCCCTCCCCAAAAACACAAAACGCTGTCATTACATTGCACTTTACACTCTTGTGCCTAGAGAGCATTACTGCTTATCATTTTTATGCATATAGTAGCCCAGACATCCCAGAAACAGGTATATGACTGTTTTATTTGATACATAAAACTTTCAGCATTTTTCAACTTTGATGACTGTTCAATACCCAGTTTCATTACCCAAATGATGGAGAGTCCAATTGCATCAGAGAGGTTTCCACCTCAGGCTGGGTATGTTCTTTTGCAGCTTTTGGGAATAAGGACACGCTCAAAACCCTTTTCCTGGATGAGGTTCCATTATGTTACAATATAAAGCCTGATATCTTCCCTGAAGGCTTGGCTGAAAAATAAAGGAGGAACTGTTTGATCAAGTAATTGCATGTTTTATATGTGCTTATTTAGAAGGGAAATTCGATTCCTGAATTAAATCAGTGAAGCCCTATCTGTTGGCCTTCACAGGCATGACCTGATATGAGGATCAAACAGTGGGGAAAAGCAGGAAGGTTCGCAAGCTTCACATTTTACTGCTGAACTCCATTAATCTGTTGATTACCCATGGTTTGCCTGTCCCATAGCTGTCATGCAGGCTCCAGGCAGGGTAACTAGCCATGACAGTGGAGCAGATAGCACTACCACTCCCTGCACCTTCTCTTCTCTGACCCAGTAATAAGCCACTTTTCACTCAGAACCTGGGCTGTTTCACAATGTTACCAATGCATTCTCAGACCCTAAACACCAGGTATTGCTATGAGGAGACATCCAAACGGTCCTGAACAGAGGGACTACTTATCAAGCAGTTTGGCTTTAGTATAGCTTCCCAGGTTTCTAACTTCCAGAGGGCTTAGCACTTTAGGCACAGCACCACAAGAACCCGACGGGATTTAGAATTGTATTGCACTAAAAAACAGGATCTACAACTGTACTGCAGTGAAAAAACAGCACTGCTGGCTGCAGGTGGGCTTTCTGAGAGGCATTTGCGCATGCCAGCCACATTAGGCCTGGTATTACACCTCAGAACTAGCAATATTGATCAAAGCAAGATAAATCAATGTCTACAGAACTGAGAAGTCAGGGTTCAGTCCCAGTGACACTTATATGACATATAGCAAATGTAAACACTTCTAAAGTTGGCTTTGAGTTCAGACTGAAACCAAGGAAATAGGCATGTTTCCCCCTTACCCCCTAACTCCCTTGTTCCTGTATTGTGAGTATTTAGCACCATGTTCGCCAGTTACAAACCTTCCCCTTCCTCCTCTGCAGGTTTTCCTCTACTGTTTTAAGCACTGTGCCACCATGTCAGCAGTACACTCCAGCTCAAATCCTAAACTGCCCTCTAACGGTCATTATTCACTTTTCTAAACCAGGAACTATTCCCTTAATTCTACTGGAAACAGAAGCCTCGCAGACCATGTTCATCCATCAGAGATCAATTATATTAGCATATGATTTTTTTTTTTTTAATTTGAAATTCCCATATTATGGAAGACGTCAAGGCTATTTCTCAAAGCTGAACACCACAGGTAGCTGCAATCAGTTATGTAGGACTTCAATTTGAAGATGCCATTGCTATCCTCAGTGATCACATACAGCATTCATAAGAAACAAGAAAACAAACAAACAAAGAAACCAAAAAAACCACACCAAAAAAAAACCCACCCAAAACAACACCATCTCTCCAACCTGAAAACAAAAATAACCCCAACAGAATTCGCTATTTAGAAGACAGAATCTTGATAACAGGGGGTTTGGGGGCTTGACTTTTTTTGTTGATATGCCCCACCTACCCCCCACTTTGAAAACCAGCCCGTTGCAGAATGCTAGAAACCAGTGAATTGCCTCTGTTCTCCCTAAAATATTGTTCCTTTTCCAAGGGAAATCTATTATTGTCCCTCTTTTCTCAAGCCTTCATGGAAGAAAACCTGGGGATTTTGCACTCTTACATAAATGGAATTTAGGAGGAGACAAACATGTAGATTTCTCTTTGAAGAAAATGCTATGCTACAATTACAAGCCCAAGGTACCTCTAGAGATTACTTTAAAGCAGAGAAATCAGCTGAACAGAGAAGAAAATAAAAAAAACCAAAAAAACCCCCACCAACATACCACTGCTTGATATGCAAGAAGTTATCATTTATGTTAAAAAATACCTAGCTATTATGTACTACATCAAACTTCTTACAGCATGAAATGATAAAATGCACATACATCTTGAATTTTATGGCTAAATTTCCAAATATACTAACTGTACATTCACAGCAGCAAAACAGTTCGTTGAAGAACTACAGATTAATAAATTATATTTAAAATAAGAAATAGTATATAATACAAAATCAATAAAGAGCTTTCCTGTCATTTCCATGGGGTATCAAACCAATCAGGAAGCGCTGACTTTCCATCCTATGAGATTTATCATAAATAAATATACTGATGCTTCACTAAAAATTACTGCAGAAAAGCAGTAATTACCTACTTCAAGAAATACCTACTTCAAGTAATTACCTACTTCAAGAAATAGAACACCATTTTTCTATTCCACCAACTAACTAATTCCAGGGACTACTGCATCAGGGAATATTATGTAGTAAAATGCATATACATGGCACAGCTACCCAATGAGTGTAATTCATGGATGGTGTCAATACTTCTAAACAAATCTGTCAGCCATCCTGAGAATTTTAAGCAGCTTAGTGAATAAAGTGTCCCACTATATATAGAACCATTTACAAGTTTTACTGTCTGAGGATCTAAACTGGGCAAATATGAAAGATATGCTGGTTTTCTGTAAAAGTGAGTGCATTTGTGGAACTGTAATACTCAACCACACAAAAGACATTTGATAAGTTTCAGATCAACACCTAGACTTCATCAGCTGGAAGACAGAATTTAGTATTGTCCTGGGTTCAGCAGTTGCAGTCAGTTTTTCTTCTCTTTAGTAGCTGGTGTTTTGACTTAACCTGGGAACAAGGCTGATAAGGCTGATGTTTTTGGTTGTTGCTGAGCGATGTTTGCCCTGACCAAGGACTTTGTGAGCCTCATGCTCTGCCGGGGAGGAGGGAAGCCGGGAGGAAGGAGGGACAGGACTGTACTGACAGGACCAAACTGACCAAAGAGGTATTCCATACCATAGCACGTCATGCCCAGGATGTAACTGGGGAGGATCCGGAAGGCCTAGCTCTCTCGGGGTGGTTGGAAGAGGTGGTCGGTCAGCACTCGGTTGGTGGGGTGTCATGAGTTATCTGTTGTGGTTGATGGGATGCTGTATTCTTTTCCTTTATCATTATTATTATTGGTTACTGGACTGTTGTTATCTGACCAGTGGGAGTTCTTCGGCCCATCTTCCCTCCCACTCCTCTGGGAGTGGGGAGGAAAGGAGGGGGGGGGAGTTGGCCGGGAAGGAGGGGTTGAGTGAGTGAACGAGCTGCATGGTTGGTTGGGTTTAAACCATGACAAGTATCACTGAACAAACTAAACTGGGTAAGGTATCTGTACCACATTCATACGCAAGGCCTTTTACCTCCAAATCCAAATTCATGACATATGCTTGCTCTATGTTTTCCAAAGCACAAAATACCAACAGAATTCAGTAAGTGGAGGCCTGGAAAGCAGCCAAATAGAATAAAAGCAATCTGAAATATTTCAAATCACTTCTTTACATCACTTAGCAAAGATTTCAAAGTTTAGCATGCTGACAATCACCAAGAATCTATTGCAGCAAGGAATCTCTCAACCTTGAAGGGTAAGCTTGAGAGGCATCCATGCTCATGGGGAGATCCTGGCCTGTGCACGGGAAAGCTCAATAGGCCGTGGAATGTCCACTATTTACAAAATCAGACTTATATTTGCATACAAGCAAGACATCTGGGTCCCTTCCAGCCAGCCACCGGCTGCCAAGTTGCCATACATCAGAACTCCAGTGGTGGTCATGACATAGGGGGTGGGACAGACACACACCATCACATGTTTTCAGGCAGACAAAAATAGCACTTTAAAACATTTAGGATGAAGAGGGGAAGAGTTCTCAATTGTCCTACTACAGGTCATATGATGATTTTGAGCTGGAGAAAAAAAAAAAATTCCCTTCACAACTTCTTACCAGTACTGTAAGAAAACCCAGGCAGGTACCTCAGAGGTTATTTTCTGCACAATGATCTCAGCATCAGTTCTGCCAGCAGCAGCACATAGGTGACATCAACTGATAATCTGTTCCTGTTAGTAAGACTTGAATCAAATTGAAACATCAAAATGAATATTATAGCTTACAGTCAATTAACAATCAAGTAAAAGCAGAGTTCACAAATAAGACATCTGAAAATATAACAATAACTGTACACTCCAGTGCTCACCATGTAATCTGCAATGAAACAGAGACTGATCTAAACCACTGAATTCAGTTAAAAAATTCATGCCAATACCATGTTTCAAATCCAACCTTGCATTTACGGGAAAGAGCAGATAGTGCTGTTTAAAATATGTACTATAAGTACCCCATTCACAAAACTACAGCCTTAGTCTTATGACTACAATGATGAGGCTTGCTAGTCACCTGCCACAAGAGACAGGTTTTTTTTCTAAACACTTCTCATCCTCCTCCTTTTGCTGGTAACATTTTAAAAAGCCCACTTTGCAATCCTTCACAGCAGAGGCCAGCCTGAACTCAAACCAAGCTTTGGCCACCTGGATTTTCTCCCTGCAGGGGCAAACAGCATCTTTGTAGTCCTCCTTTATTGCCTTGTCCTTGCTTCTAGTGTCCATACACTTTCCTTTTCCACCTAAGCTCTAGAAGATCCCTGCTTGGCCAGGCTGGCCTTCTGCCCTGCTTGCATGACTTCTGACATGTTGGAATTGCCTGCTCCTGCATTCTTGAGAGTGCCGTGACCAACATGCATGGACTCCCAATACCTTCAAAAACAAGATTCACAGGGAACCTTACTAAGCCACTCCTCCAGCAGCCTGGAGTCTGCTCTCCCCGTCTAGGGTCCAAATTTTGTTGGAAGCCTTTCCTCCTACTGCCAATGATTTGAAACTAAACTACTTTGTGGTCACTGTGACCAAAGAACCCACCAATTACCACTTTGCCCACAGGACTCCTTTGTTCACAAATGACAAATCTAGGAGGGCACTTTTCCTCACTGGCTGCCTCATACCTGCTTCAGGTACCTTCTTGGACCTGTTTGTGTCCACTGTATGATATTCCCAGTTGATGTATGGGAAATTAAAATCACCCATAAGGACAAGGGTAGTTTAGATATCTCCCTTAATTCCTTGTAGAACAATTCACTGCTGTCATCATCCTGGCTGGCTGGTCAATAGTAGACTCCCCTTCATCTTTACCTGAGGTACTCAAACACACTGACACCAAGCACCTCCAACTCCTCCCTTTCATACAGCACCACTCCACTGCCTCACCTGTCCTGCCTATCCATCCTGAGGATCCTATAACTATCCATCGTGGCACATCAGTCACAGGAAAACATCCCACCAAATTTCACTTAAGCCAGTGATGTCATAACTCTGTGATGGGGCCAAAGCTTCTAGCTTGTTCCTCATGCTGTGTGCTAAGTATACAGACATTTCAAACATGCTTCAGTGTACTCAGCATATCACAGAGCAGACTGAAGACCCTTGCTAGCCACTGCCAGGCTTACCTCTCACAAGCCTGGTTTTATCCCTTTCTCCATTCAGTTCTAGTTTCAATATCTTTCAAGGAACTCTGCCAACTCCAGCACAAAGATCCTTCTTCCACTTCGAGACAGGTGCACCCCTATCACCAGCAGGCCTGGTATCATTTAGACCAATCTACCCCAAATTCTGCAAGTGACACCAGCCACAGAATCAGTTATTGATCATCTGGATTATCTTGTTTCTACCCTCATCATTCCCTGCAACTGGAAGGATAGCTTGTTCTCCCGTTCCTTTAACCAGTTGTCCCAAGACCCTCAACTCTTTTGAATGTCTCTGAACTTCTTACTGCAACTTTGTTGCTGCCCATGACAAAGCAATAATGGGTAATAATCCAAGAGCAGTACCAGGGTAGGAAGTTTCCTTGCCACATCTTTAGCCTGGGTCCAGGGAGGCAGATGACAAGAAGCAGGTCAGGTCAACATACTAGGCCTTTTGCTCTTCTCAGAAGAGTGTCTCCTTGTGACAGTGACCCACCATTTTTTTTTCCTTTATAGAAGTGGTTTTGACCACTTTGACCACAAGGTTAACTTAACCTTGGCAAAACCTCCAATTTAGATGAACAGTTGTCCTCATCGTTGTTCAGTTCCTCTTGCAGAGCCTAATACCTAATAAGGGCACCTGGGAAGATGGGGTAATCAGAGGAGATTTAACTACTGCACTGGGCAGGAACTAGTCACCATTCCCCCTACTATATGCACTTTTATAATTACTTAGTGATTCACTTTTAGAATAGGATTAAGCATTTCAAATCAACCTGAATGTTCCACATTACAGAAATTATTACAGAATATGCAGAAGGGGCTGGAACTAGATGATCTTAAGGTCTTTTCCAACCCTAACTATTCTAAGATTACTATTTCAGAAATTATGCATTTAATATGTACTTTTCCCACTCACTGTAGTTATTTTATAATTGGAGATCGTTTTAAAATAAAATGAATCATCTGTTTTTCTCTTTCAATGATAAATGCATTAAAATGATAAAGGTCATCCATTTGTATCTTGTCTGCACATTCCAGATTAGCACACTTAACTTTTTAACATGTTCTAAGTGAACTCTTCAAATACTCCAAACAGCACTACTTTCTTAGTTCTCCCACACATGGGAATACAGACATAGCCAAGATCAATTTAAATTTACTTGCTTTCCACAATTTCACTTCTCCCACCTACATGCAAATTTTACTTCAAAAGTTATGTTATAACATGAGTATAATCAATCCCCTTTTTCTTACAAAGTTAACTATGTTTTTTGGCAAGACAGTAAAAGAAAATCCTTCTAAAATACACTGCAGTATGAAAATACATCAACTTGGATTTCTAAACAAGCTTCCTGAAGATCTAGGAGAGCAAGTTAGTCTTCAATAGGCTGCAACAGAGAAGGCTCTTAAATGTGGGGTTTCATTTTTCCTACTTACTCTAAGAAAACAAATATTTGAATTTGTTCCTAGAGGCCCTTCTCTCACTGATGTACTTAAGTGGTAATAATTCTCAAAATACACTGTTTTTTTGTTTTTTTTTT
>NDXB01010876.1:41795-64376 GCA_002631895.1 Agapornis roseicollis | reverse complement strand
TCTGTAATTCCCCGGGTCATCCATTTTCCTCTTCTTGAAAATGGGGGTTATATTTCCCTTTTTTCACCTGACTGCCATGATTTTTCATATATGATGAACAGTGACTTGGCAACTTCATTCACCGGCTCCTTCAGGACCCGTGGATGGATTTCATCAGGTTCCATGGACTTGTGCATATTCAGGTTCTTAAGATGGTTTTGAACCATATCCTCTCCTACAGTGGGCCCAAGGTCTTTATTCTCAGTCCCTGCGTCTGCCTTTCAAGACTTGGGTGGTGTGGTCAGAGCATTTGCCAATGAGGACCAAGGCTAAGAAGTCATTAAGAACCTCAGCCTCCTCCAAATCCAGGGTAACCAGTTCTCCCGATAGCTTCCAGAGCCATTTTCTATATATAATTTAGTTCTATGATGTAAGTATATAACACAGTGCAAATAATAAAAATGTAAATCATTTACAGACTATCCAATGGCAAAATCATTAACTTAAAATGACTTCATATTGTATGTTCGTTACAAGATATACTTATCAGCCATTACTGCCTCTAAGAAGAAAAAGCACCAGGAGAGAGAGGAGCAGCTCATTTGTAGGGTAAAGTATTCCTTTAAAACTCAGACTAATTCAGCAATTCACTGCTGCCATTGAAATGCAATAAAAAGTTTTTCTCTCACTGCAGGAACACTTCAGGGAGAAATTCTGATGCTCTGCTTTTTTGGCAATCAGATAATTACATGTAATGATGTTTCCATGTACTTTCTACAGCTCATGTAAACTACCTCTGCTTTCCCATGATTTTAGTTAGCATTTCTTGCTTGGCATTCAACCTACCTACTAAGTGCTGGCTACCTACTTCAGACTTGTTTTGGGGATCTGTGGAGGAAATAACATGGTCAGTTCATCTACCTCTACAGAGATGTGTGAAAGCAGCACACGGGTTTTTTCTGGAACGCATTATGCAGTGAGTAAATTCAGGCGTTAATTATTTCCCCTCAACTACCACACTCAGGGTATTCATAAAAGTAGCAGGAAGACAATGTCATGCTAGTGTGTAAAATACCAAAAGCATGTAATTTAACATCAGTAAAGGGATATGTTCCTTCAAATATAAATAACTCCGTACCCTGCTCATCTGAAGATTTACATGTGTATTTTCACAAACTTATTGAACAAAGAATGAATTAGATCTGCAAGAGTAGACTGCATATAGGCCTAAATATGAAATAAGAATTATAAGAACTATTTCCAGAAAGAAACAATGCATTCTCCTTGAATTGCTGATTTTTTGCTTATAGAAAGAGATTACTCAGCCAAGAGTGGGCTGATGTTAATACATGATAATTCTTCCCTTTGCAAAGAGCATACTCTTTGTACAACTGAAAAGTGTATTTCGTACAACTATGAGGGCCTCATTCATTTTCTTTTTTCCCCAAAAGCTTCTTTTGTTGGTATATAATAATTGCCAAGGATGCTGAGTCAGCGACTTCAAACCAATTTTCTTTTCCATTAATTTTAATTTCATACAATAAAATGTTCATCTTCTCAGTGGGGAAACAACTGTATTCTGACTGTGATTACACCACGCTCCCAGGCTCCGTCAGCTTTGTGCTGGCTCACAAGAACACCTTCTGCAAGCAGCTACAGCTTCAAACCATCCACAACATCTAGCTAGTGCTCAGCAATCCAGCGTGCAGTGCTTTGAAAGGGGTTACACATTACTTATGGTCCACGCTCTGCACTGATTACCAAGTTACCACTAGGTAGGTAAATCTTAACATACCCGTTATGAATCCCTCTCTCATTATGGTCACAGCTGTTTGACAAACAACTCCTTCCTCATACGATACCGAAGCAGTCACATTCATCCTAGGTGCTAGCACTCATTTACGCCCAGCTGGTTTCCATTATAAGGGTGTTCCTGGGATTTAACCCAGTTCAAATACTGCATTGTGGCAGTAACCAATAAAGTTTATTCTAAATATGACTTGGCACTCAGCGGAATGAAGAATAGCGAGCATCATGTCTGACTTGCTTTTGCTAATTACCAACATGAAGCAAAGCAAAGGATAAAATATTTACCACCTCTGAGAAGGAAAAGCCATTCTTCCTGCAACTGCAGGAGGTGACTGTGCAACAACCCAGCTGCTGTGCTCTACAGCAGGAGCTGATCGTGCACCTACTGTCACCCAACAGGGATATCTTGTGAATGGCAACATTTATTACCAGTGTAACGCTGTGGCGTGCTTACCCCAGCTGCATTCCAGCTGTGACTGTTCTATGGCAAGAGCTGCTATATTTTGAAGTAGGGATTACTGATATTTCACCCATTCACCAACCATTCAGCTTTTAGAATGGTTTGTGACCAAAGTGGCTCTGCTTCTAGGGCAAGTGAAGTGGCTTGAACAGGCCAGACGACAACTCCTTGGCACTGAAAACACCAGCCTCCAAACTACCACAAGAAACTCTCCAAGAAACACTCCCCAGCCCCAAGACCCAAAAGTAGAGGCCATAATATAGACTCTCAGGATAAGGTCTGCAGCCACTGCTTTGCTTGGGGCATGTTTATGGAGCTTGTGTTTGGCAGTTCACTGTAATTTATTCTGTTGCCAACACATGCAAATAGAGAAATAAAACTAGTATACAGTTTGGGGGTTTTTTACATATGAAACTGGGAAAAGTGACACAAAAATAGGTACACTTCTTGCTTACATGCAACCACCATCTACTCTTTGAATGCCTTAAGTTCAGTCACCCAGTGAAGGCTAAGGTAGGGGGGCTCAGTCTGCACAGAGGCTTAGTGCCTTCCCTATTACTCCACAAATTCTGAATTACAGTATAAAAGTCCAAAGGAAACAGATGCTGGCCCTCCTTCAGCATCACCAGTGTTTATCTCTCCTACCCCTGCATACACATAATTTTGGCACCCAGATCTGGATACAGACACAAACACCCTGAATACCTTCGTAACTAAGCATCTTGTACATGCAACGGTGGTTTTGCCACTGTTTCAGACCCATCTACCTGGAAGTATGCAAATGATGTAAATGCAGTCAATGTGCAGTTTCGTATGTGCAAACAGAGGATCTTTTCTTTGTAGTTCTTTGTAACTGCCTTCCCACAGCATCACTGAGCCCAACTACTTATTTTGTACCCCAAAAGCCAAACCAAAACTATTAATACCAAGCATTACAAATTTGGTACGCCCTTGATCCCTGCTGTGTTACTAGCTTCCTGCTGGGACCATATATGACATATTGCTCACAGATATGACGGTCCTGACAGCAAGTCGTTATGTCTAGATCTAGTTCTGAAACCATTTGTTCCTCCCCATTCCCTAAGCCTCCTCAGTTTTATTGGAGTTCCCATGTCAGAGAGACATTTGTAAAATCAGATCCAACCCTCCACATTCATAGCTCAATTTTTCTGTTCCCAGCATATGACTAACTGGCTTTGTACTCCAATACTAGATTTCCCCCACACTCCATCTCCCCTCCCCCTTTTTTTAGTAACTTATTTTCAGGATGAAGGGGTTTTTTCCACAATGGCTGCAAAAACATGAGTGTTCCCTCTAACAGCTCTCAGTGAGACGGGAAAAGGGACAGAAAACCACCTGCTTGTACAACTTAATGTAAGTTTGGTCAGGAAAGGGAAAACCAAGGCTATTTGAAGGGTGGTCCAACATCTGACTGGTTCATATGTAACATAAAACTTTCACCTACATAAAAAATATTTTATATAATAATTTAAGTATTCTGTTAAAAAGGTATGAAAAAAGCACAGTAAAGTAAAAGGTTCTTTCATTTACTCAGGTGCATTTGTTTAAACAAGAAATAGCCACAAGATTAACCCTTTCCCTATTCCAAGTTGAAGAAGGGCCCTTCTTTTATGAAGCAGGATAAAGGCCAGTTTTGGACTAACAACTATTAAATTCAATTGGCCAAAGCCACCCCTGGAATCTAGCACTAGCACCTTTTATCCCTCAAGCCCACTTGTTCTCTGCTTTGCGGATGTTATACAAACACTCCTTTGCCTAAGTGCAAACACATACACAGGTACTTTCTCAAACGTTTGTTGAAAGAGCTAAATTTTAACTAACATTCATTTTGCAAGTTAAGAAACTTTGCCAAACACCATCCATAAGCTCTATCCCTCTATAGTTCCTACAGAAAGTTGTGAATGCCTCATGCTTACCCAAATGTGCTGATTTTGTACCAGGCAAAATCTGGAGAAAACAGTTTTATTCTGCTTTGGTTTTACTACTTGAGCTACTGCCCTGGGCTCTGATTCTGCCAACACAGAACCATTTTATACATATGAATAATCACTCCAAGTTTAATGAAGCTCCTCACATCTCCATTAGCAATTGTTTTGGCTGGAAAAAGGCCCTGCCTGTCAGCCCTGGAGGAGCCTGGAAACAGAGATGTGATAATACTGGGAGGCTCATTCTGGGAAAGGCTGTGGTTTTCTGCTGATAGGATGCAGAATTGCAAGAAAAGAAAAAAGGAAGGGGTGAAAACACAGCACCACAGGCCTTTGCAGGGCTGGACTTAATCCCAGGTCTCTGACCTTGTTCTCACTGACTCTAAACAGAAAGACACTTCAGAAATCAGCATGTGAGATCAGACAGGACTTGGGGTGCATGTTGACCAGTCACAACATGTCTAGTGGCTTGTCTTCACTGCAAGCTAACACTGGAAACCCAACCTTGTGTTTTTGTGTATAGAGAAAAAACAAAAGAATAAAAGTGCAGTAGCCATCAAATAAAACTATTTTAACTCACAGAATCCTAAGGGTTGGAAGGGACCTTGAAAGATCATCTAGTCTCTTGTTTTGTTTTCCAACTGGTAGTAGTAGTGTTATGGACAAATTACCTGCCAAATTAAGCTCTGAGTTGTTTATGTAGTACAAAGGAAGGCTCCTATGTAAGGAAATGAGCATCTATTAACACAGCACTTCTACACACCAACTTCTTTCTTCCATCTCAACATTTGGCTCAGCACCTATCCTTACAGAGGTGGTGAATTCATTGGTACTATCCTTACTTTGTCGGTATGACTGCAGATGGCAACAGATCTATAACATGCATTTTTTCTGTAATGGAAAATTTGTTTCTGACATCTTAAATAAGAGTCTCCTGAGAAGGAAGTATGCTTTTATGCTGCAGGACTTACACCTTCTACAAGGGAGTAGAAAACACTCTCCTGCTGAGGTACTGAAACAATCCCAAACTGTGGCAATCTTTAATTGCTAAACATAAGTAAACCCCAAAATGACTAGCTATAGCATTTTCAAAACTCAATATAATAGTTACGTAGTTATTCTGCACTTCTCTTGTAGTGATCACCTGTTGAGGAAGCAATTTCTGTCTTAAGCTCTGACTTAGGTTTCCAGTCTATTTCAACTCCCTGTTCACTGTAGTTTAATCCTGCTTCAGGAGGTGTCAATTTTCCACAAAAATAACTTTGCTGGCAACCATTACAATTGTGAATTCACTGGACACCGGTGGAGTTAAAGAAGAGATGGGGAGGTCCAGGCAGCAGAAAGCAAAACATACATAAAAACCCCAACAAAAAGTACAAGCTTAGGAACTAATCCTCATCATTCTACTGGACTTTAAAAATCATGAATTTAACAGAAATACTGATTTCACAGTACACTGTCATTTCTGCCACAGCAGCCCTTCCTCCCCTGCACTCACCGTTCACAGTTTCATGGCAACCATCACCTGCCTCTCAGTCTGCCTGAAGAATGGCTTGCCTGTCCAAGGCCTCGCTTCTTATTTACAGCTCCATCAGTAGGCTCAAGCGCCTTTCACCAGCTACTCCAATACAGATGTGCATGCCTTCTAGTGAGGCAAAGACCATAACATCTCCCTGAGCTGCCTGGGTGTCCATGCCTAACCCCTGCAAACCCTTGCCATTTTCCTCCACCTGAGTCACCCTTCTGACACACTGCAACTGGAGCTGTTTCTTGGAAAAGGAGTGTTGGACTCATCTCACTCTGGTTTGGGGATTTTCACGGCTGTCTGCTTGCTCATGCCTGGGAGTAACATCTGTCCTTGCCACATGTGGAAGACAGGGTGGGAAATGAGTACAAACAGAAAGGCTTGCAGAAAGGATTCTGTCCAAAGCAAAGACAGAAACCCACAGAGTATATCAGAGAAACAGAAAGAAAACACATGGACATGTGTTGCCCCTTTTCTGCTCTTCACTCAGAACCTTCCACTCCCTCCCCGCCAGTCCTCCTCTGTTTGGCAGGAGGGACACAAAAGCACAGCATACCCTTGGCAAGGTTTGTTTGAGTTTCAACACTTGGGTCACGTTCTCTGCTTTTTCTAGAGCCAGAGCTGCCGCTGTGCCCTCACACATCTGTGTGCTGCAAGCCCAGGGCTGCTCTGTCACTCACTCATGAAGGCCACACGCCTGGTCAGGCTCCAAAGCTCTCCCTCTCAGCACCCGCTCTTTCATAGAGAGAAGGGTAGCACCCAGCCGAGGTGCTCACAGGGGGATCCATGGTCACATCTAAGCTGGAGAACTGGTGCTGTGACCAAGGAGATATAGACTGCCTACTGTAACTAATTGTACTGTATGCTTTCTCCAACTGATTGGGGTCAACAAGACCTGAAGCGGTTGTGTCTGCCACACATTGCACATCATGCTCCTGAAATGGCTCAAGCAAAACAGCATTTATCTCTGTTCTCTGACCAACATGGGCAAATCACCTTCCCAGAACAATACTGTTATTTAGACTGCAAGGTCTCTGATGGAGGTAGGCAGCTGTTTCTCTATGTTTTCAACATAGTTTTACCATCAAAAGTGGGGCCTTCACAAGTTAGTTTTGTAGTACTACGAAAACATATTAAATTCTACTGCTTCCCCAGGGGAAGGAGACTATGCAATAAAATGCTACAATGCCTTCAGTGACAGAAGAAAATTGTCTCTGCCCGTAGTGTTCAAGAATACCTCACTAAACCAGCTGCTAGTTGCACAGTCTGGTATAAATACAGTGCTTCTAATGCAAGCGTTATTAAGTATCTGAAAGCTAGTACCAAAATCTGTTTGATACAGATGTAATCTTATTATAGATACAGAAGAATCACTAATGTTCAAGCATGCACACAGTTCTACACCAAAATATTTTTGTCAAGCTCAGAAAAAGACAAATAGAATCAATTCTTTATACTTTCAAATTATGTTAAGCTACATTGGCTCTTCAAAATTACCTCTGATTTTTCATAATGCTGTCTATACACAAAAGTGTCTTTAACTTAGTGAATGCTGTTGTTGTGGTAAAAACTGAACACTTGTAGCATGGCTTCTCCAACATGTTTCAAATTAGAGGCTAAGGGTGGCTTCATGTTGAAAACTGAGACTTCAAATTTCACAATTTAATTCACCAGCATAAAACACCATTAAAACCCTGAACTTCTTTTCTTTTTAAATTCAAGGTTCCAGGCTTCCCAGACCTTGAAGGGGAGACTTCTCTTTAAGCTAGAGCAATTTCTGTACTTGCATAGTAAGCAAATGTCAAAATGGCAAGTTTCTGAGAGATCTGACTATGAATCTTGAACTATCTAATGGTGTTTCTAGTGTATCTAGCACTTCAAGAAAAGAATTAGAGTGCTCTTGATTCTTCCCTTACTTAGCAAGTGGCTTGCTAATACAATTCTTCAAACTTTCCTGTTTGCCATATCATATTTGCTGAGAACCTCAGTGAGGCTCTGATTCAGTGCCTTCAAAACCAAGCAGGCCATTTCCTACTTACTACCAGTTAAATCCTTGGAAATCCTAGGCAAATGTATTTGAGTACTTTTGTTATTATTATTAAATGAATATGAAGGAGAGTGATCCAGGCAAAAAAGAATGACCCAGAAAGGGAATGAGCCAGGAAATGACCCAGAGAAGGAAAGTATTTTGGCTTTCTTCCTCACACTAGCAGTTGGTTTCCTCAAATGACATTTTTAAAATTTTATTTTAAAGTATGAATAAAAGAATGCTGATTAACGTTACAATAGGAATAAGCTTGGCTCTTCGTAGAGAAACAATATGACTTAGAGCCAAGCACGTTTACTTTTCACATCTGAATTATTTTTTGAACAGCATTTCCTGGCTCAGTGTCACTGCACCACAGATAGATATGATAGCAGATAAGTGTATGAGATGTTAGAACAATAAAAATGTTACATTTACACTGAATACATTTGTAGTCAAAGTTCAAAAGTGGTTTTATTTCTGCTATGCATGAAAGAAATTGCATTACACACTGTTTTACTAATACACTTTTCTTTTTAAAATGGAATGTAATTCAAATTTTCTGACACTGCAGCTGCAATTTGATAGTTGGGTTTACTACCCAACGTGGGTTTACAGTAAAAAAAACTCTTCACTATTTTTTCACTCTAGCTCACCTTTCTGTCACCTTGATTTATTTCTCTTTCACAGCTGTGCCCACCAAATAATTCTTATTCTCACCCCACCTCTTCCTGCAGCTGATCCAAAGCAAAACACAATTTTTCTGGTATGTGAAATTAAAGAACTCCTACAGTAAGAATACAATGCCCAGAACTTAAGGGAACAACCTACCTGGGATGGGGATGAGACACCAAAAAATCCCTGAAGTTTAGGTGTTAAAATTTAGGAAAGTTAAAGAATTCTCATTTTTTTAGAGAATCATTAGGTCTCATGATTCTATCTTACACCATCAGTAGTCGGTACAGCACACCCATAACTTTCCCACAGTCTCTGGAATTTATCCACCTCCAGTATTTACAGCAGTAACCACCATAATTAGTAATTGCATGAGTTATATATAGTCACAAGCACCAAATATTATTTTCTCAAAATCAGTATTGCTGCTGTCAAAACTAGCACCAGAAAACCTCAGGATCACAAATATGGTCCAAAATACAAACCAACCCAAACAAATCATGAAAACCAAATCAAAAGAAAGCAGAGAACAGAGGGTTGACAAAATGAAATTAATAGGTAAAATAATGATGGAAACTGAGGGACCCTGCTTTCAGCTCCTTCCCCTGTAAGACCTTTCCACAGCCATACAGATGTAAAGGAGACCTGGGTACAGGCACAGGGCACAACTGAACTCTGTGGGCTTGTTCAGCCCTGTGCCCCATCCTACAGGAAGCTTCCTGTCCAGTGTTACACAGGGATTCAAAAAGGCAAAGCCCTGTGTTTGTGTATTAACTACTGAAGTTACCTAGTGTAATGAGCTTGAGCATGCTTGAGTCTCTAGGAAAGAGAGCTGAAGATACATTCTCTGGCTTATCTTTCCTTCTGAGTATCCCTGTCCCTGGGTCTTTCTTTATTCTAGACACTACTCATCAAAGGCAGGCTCTGATAGCCCAGTAAAATGTGAAAATTTCAATTACAGGGACTCTGCACTTCCAGCACTGCCTAGCTGCCAACCACACAGAGATCTGCAGTGATAACAGTTACACTTAAAAGCATCACTACATGTTTGAATCCATTTACACATTCTCCTTTTACTCTCTATTTATTATTAATGGTGACTCAACTAATATCAAGACCCCAGTGTGTTTGGCACAGAAGGACAGCAAGTTCTTGCTCTGAGGAATTTGCAGTCTGATTATAAATGACAGCAGAAGCTCATCTGGTTTTCATCAGAAAATATAACTCAGGTAACAATTTTTAACCAGATAGAGACAATTACACATTAAATCGCATACCACAGGTTAAGCTACAGGCACATCCTAGTCAATCTAATACACTGCAGTGACAGTGGCTGGTTCCAAGATATATAACCAGGTTCCAGAAGATTCAGGGCTTTACAGGCAACCACCTGTACAGAGATTCTACAGGAAGCAAATGGGAAACTAAGCTTTGTTCAATAAAGTCATAGTCACGCATATATGTAAGCGTGTATTTAAGTCCATGTCTACTCACCCAAAGCCTTAATATGTAAGCACAGCAATAACATCTGATAGCATTTTGCACTTCCTTCCACTTTTAGGTGTCATTCTTAAGCCCACCATAAGTTAGCTGCTTATGTAACTTCATATTAGTCTAGCAGGGAGGTCATAGAAGTCATAGGTGACTGCCATAGACCGCCACAAAAAAAAAAAAAAAAAAAAAAAAAAAAAAAAAAAAAAAAAAAGGATTTTGAAACTAACTGATAAAGTTTGTCCACCTGAGGACTATACTGGTCATCCACCAGGAACTGCTGCTTTACATTTGGATTTCGACTTTGCAGAGTGTCCTGCAGGCCTGGAGCCTTGCTGAGCCCCTCTCCTGGGGCCGTGGCAGGGCCTCTGCACAGAACGTCATGCTCACCCTTGTTCACAAACAACCACCAACCCACAATGGAGAAGGTGCCAAGCACCACATGTTCCACTGAAGCCAGCCAGTATCACAAGGGACTCACCACCCCTCAAGCATAAGAACTAAATTGCTAACATGAGGTAGAAAGTCACAAGTGTCACTTCCTGGATTTGACAGAAAATGGGTATATAAAGTTCAGATTCCCACAAGTGCATGCAGCTGTTGTAGGAAGCCAGAAGTACCTAGCAAGCTACTGACTACCAGCCATGTCCATGTAGAAGAAGGGTTATTTATTTCACCACGCTGTGGGGATGACTGCATCATCCAAGAGTCCTGGGCTTAAGATTCATTTTGTTCCTGCTAGTAATTCACAAACAACTTGGATATGAGCAAAGGTCTTTATGGCTCCCTATTTCCAAGGCCACCCCAGGCTACCTTTGCCCGTTTTCCACAGCTAAGACACCTAAGGCTACTCTAACCCTTCCCTAGGCAATAAGAGCACTATATGTCACATGTTGCCAGGAGAGATCTCTTTCTCCAGAACTATAAGCTGCAACACATCTATGCCAGCTACAGATACTACAAAAACCAAATTCCTTCTGGATTTCAGTCTCTAATGCTCTCAAATAGATTAAGGTTCACATAGAAAGATCTACAGATCACTGCAGAAGTCCCTGTCTACATGTGCCCTGCTTCCAGCACTGTAGACGTAGGCAAGCCCAGTGTTCTCGCACACTGAAGCGCTCCAGCTTCCTCCACTTGATAGAAGGGCTTTTGTGCCAGCCAGACTCACACAAATGATGTGCAAGAACTGCAGAAACTCAGTATTTCAGAATATCCTGACAATCCTTCCTCAGAGAAACCACCGTGGATCAGCTAAAGAAGGAATCTGAGGAAGAGACAGCTGAATGTCCAGATTATATACTCCTTCCCAGATACTTTGGAGAGAAAAAGTTTATATCCTTGAAAGATGGGATTATAATTCGAATTATGGGTCCCTGGTAATATCAGGGTTAGACAACTGACGCAGGAAACAGAAAGAGAATATCTGAGAATGGCTTGAGGCTTTACTACAGTAAGTTTATAGAAAATTTTGAAAACATCCTCAAGCCATCCTTGAATCTTCTATTTCATTCTTTAAATGATTTCCAACACCATGGGTGTTGGTGACACCAGAGTTGGGTGCACAGCATCTTGGCGCCAGAAAAGAGGGTGAAATGTCAAAGACAAGAAGCATGTTTTCTGTCTTCCACATTGTATTTGTGATCTAGATTTTCTGGGAGGCTCCTGCTTCTGCTGTAACACAACCCAGCTCATGGAGGTCCAGCTCATCACCAGGACTGATCTGGAGGCAGTGTAACTTCACTTTAGCAGCTGTGAGCTAAAAGGGGTTTTTCACCAAAACCATAAAGCAGAGCTGCAGTGGGACCTGGTGATGCAAATTAAGGAAGCCACAAGTGGCTTCTTGTTACCCTGCACCCTCTACTATATCTTTTAGGAGCTGGCAAGAAACCTTCCCCTCTGGCTTTCAGTATACTCCAAGTAGGGGAAGGGCCCCTTTGCTTGCAGTATCACATGCCTGGCCTCCTCTCTTTTCTCCCTCAGCTAATGAAACCTCTAAAGGGCTATCAGCAGCAAGTACAGGGATAACAGCTTGAACTGTGCAACAGTGGAAGAATTTGGACATGAACTGTCTGTCGCTAGGCGTTGTGGGTCAGGGAGAGTCAATCCCATATGATTCCTACTGATTTCAGTGTAAATTCAACAGATGATACAACACTTTTGAAAAGCAGCCCAAGAAACACACAATAGCCCTCATGAATGGCCTTCCTATTGGACACACCACACCTCCATTTAACCCAGGAAATGGCTATCCAGTATATAACAGAGTTGGCAACCCTACAGGTTTTCCTTAATGTGTGGACTGATTTCACAGGAATATTAAGGAACAAAGGAAAAACAAATACATAAACATATTTATGCACAGCTGGAAAATATGAGGTTAATACTGCGAAGTGAAGAAAGTGTCAGATCTTGTCAGTGACTTCAGACTCACTGTGGAACACAGAACATTTACTTTCTACATCCTCTTCCAAAAAGTTGCTCTGATTTTCAGGGAGTTTGGCTTTTACAGTTGGACAGATGTGATTATGGAGGATTTGCATGAGGGACTTTCCCAGGCATGCTTTATAAGCTCACTAAGACTTCTGAAATTGTGTCAGTCTTTGTTGTCTCACAGCACAACTTTCGAGATTTCTTTCCCAGGGATTTGGAACTGTGCACACAATATCTTGCTACTAAATGGAATTTTTTCCTGCAAAAAAAAACATGCCAAAATCAGAATCTTCTCCTTTCTCATCTTTAAGTGACTTTCTCCCATAATTTTAATGTTTCAAGCTCTGCAAACAACTATTCTTCAGGCAAAAATTAGGAAATGTTGTTTCCAGGCATTAAGCAGTGAATCTTTATCTGTGTCTATGAGCCCACTGAGAGTTTCACATAAATTCCAATTGCTTTTCCACCCCGCTCTTTTTTCCATTCTTGAAGATGGTTGTTGCATAACGGACTGTAAGATTCTATTTTATTTTAGGTTATATGTATTTTTTCTGCTATACAAATTACCTATTTCTATCTGCTACTCTTTTCCTTTTAATGATGTACTTTCCTGAGAAGGAGGGGAAGGAAAAAGCAAGTTCCAGATATGCAAGTAAGTAACTGTAGGAATAGTAACTACATACCACAGGATGGAAATGAAAAATAAAAGGAACAGTATGCAGATAATAAAAACGGTCTCTTTTTATACACATCAGGAGGCTACTGTGACCTCGGACCTGTGGTCACAGAAACCAAAACCTGCAGAGAACGTTGCAGATTCTGTTTAAGATTTGCACTGGGATCTCCACATTCGAAACTCTGCTATTATTTTCATTCTAGATTGATGTTTCAATGTTCAACTTAATTTTGGCATTGCTTTTTCCTAAATGAACACTAACTAATGGTTTCATTACAGTCTTAAGGGTGGCTTTGTTTCATGAGCTAAGCAAACATTTAGTGAAGGGTGTGATTAAAGCCAAACAAGTAAATGTTTTACAGAGATAGCTTAGAAGCTACGGCACAACAAAACAGTTATATAAATGCTGCAAATCTAACCTATGTGCACAGATGCCCATCTTGACTCCCCCATCTTCTTTCTCTCCCCTGCCCACCCACCCTCAGTCCCATTTTTTTTTGCTTGCAGTTTTATCAAAACCACAAAGAAATTAACTGGGAGCAAAACAATGTTTTCAGCCCCAAAACAAGTTCTGGTACCCAGTTTTTCAAGAGGATCTTGCTTGTAGTGAGCAAGGTAAATGCAGTTGACTCAAACTGCCTTCAACACATATGGTAGAGTGTAAAAAAGGGGTAAAGGGAAAAATCTGTATCTTAGACTCTTGGCAACTGCTGAAACAGCAGAGCTTACTTTTACCTCAAGCATTTACCCAATAATTTGCTAGGAAGTAAATAGGAATTATGACCTCTCAAGTGGGCATTTATGCCCTGGCATGAAGTCCTCATATCAGAGGAGGGCAGATTTCTAATCCATTTCGTAGAGAAGTATACAGACATAGTTCAAGATGCAGAGCCATGGAGGCAATATACAGAGAGATGCAGCAGATGTGGACTCTTCTCTGGCTACTCCATTCTGCCCCAAGGCAGGTGATGCTTTGTCATCACAGCATATCCCACAGCACAGGGTTCACCTCCAGAGCCTGGCACTCAACCCCAGAGAAGGGATGAGGGGCTGGCAGGGATCTGTAGCAGGAACACTCTCAGCACCAGGTGGTGGCTGAGCACAGACCAGGTACCAGCCCTGAGCCGAGCCATCTGTGCAGTGAAGATACACCCATTGTACGGGAGCAGCGACCCAGGTGTGATCTTTCTCTGTAGGAAAACTACCCGAAAGACAAAAAGGGTGGTTTTCTGCTAAATAGGGAAAGTAATCACTGGGAGCAAAACCGTACAAAGTTATTTACCGTGCTTTTAAATTTAGGGGGGTTTCCTCTCTCCTCAAAAAAGTTTCTGAAAACTCCTCACTATTCCTATCTGTAAGTGATACCAGTTTATGGAGAGGAGGGAAAACACAGGACAGGCAGTAAATCAGCCTACTAACTGATCCAGAGTCCACTACCAAATGTTTTTCATTATGAGTATGGCTTCACTAATTTCTGCAATGCATTGTAGGCTATTTCTGGAAGCTTTAAAAATGGATGATGTTTGTGCATTTTAATACTGAACAGTGTAGTTATTTCAGTTTATTAGATGAAAAAAGGGGGAATCTGCTTAACTGCAACTGGCTTTCATGTCACTAAAAGACTAAGCCAGTGCAGAAGCAGCCAAGCAGGAACCCTATTTAAGTCCAGCATGAAGAAAACCTTTCCGAACTCCTACACCAATTAGGATAATCTGGGTCTTTTGATGTTAAAATCCCCAAGAATCATATGGAAATCATAAAAAGCACAGTATTTAAAACAGATCCAGAATGCAGATAAAGTTATTTTTCCTCTTAATGTTTCCACCAGAGCTGGGGGCACCATCAGCTAACAAATTCTTTGTAAGGCTTATGTCACTTGTACTGTGGTGCTTCCTTTCAGCCAAAGGAGATGAGGGAGGCCGTCTCTCAAAGTAGCTGCTTGTAAAACAGCAGAGCTCCTGGGAGGCAAAGCAGGGCTGGGCAGGCACCAGGGTGAGCAGTGAGGCCAGCCCCAGGCCCTTTACACAAGCTGCTTCCAACCAGGGGAAAGGAGACCAAACAAATGCACAACACAATCCACTGGCCAGCTTCCGGAGTCTCAGTCCTTGGACGCTTTGGTGGGCTGTGTACAGACTTCCCTAAATGAACGGCATCCTTCATGAACACAAACAGAAGCTACAGACATTGAAATAACACGTTTGAATCTGGGTAATGACTTATCGTCAGGTGAAAAGCACTTCAGCCTTGCATTTCCTCATTATACTACGCTATTTCTGAAGCATCCAAATTTCTGTAAGTGTCCTGCTTCCAAGGAGACGCAGGGCGAGAATTCTGTTTGCCTCGGCAGTTCAAAAAAAGGCCATGGGCAGGAAAGCAGGGGATGTTTTGCTGGATGCAGAGTTGCAGAGTTGGGGGAATGTTTCATTTCCTTTAAATAAATTCTGATGAACAGTATTTTGCTGTGAAATCCGACACAGCAACAAACCTTTGCCAAAACCGTATACATACACAGGAAGAGAGAAGCAGAAAAGGTATTTTACACCATTCTTCCAGACTGTAGTATGTATTTTCTGTAATGGGAGAGGTTAAACACGCCTTGTTGTGCGATACACAGCACCAGTTTAACCTCCCTATGGAACTAGTTAACACACTCCCACTAATGTGTGTGAGATGTTGTACAACAGAGTTCCCTAGAAGCAAGGGGATGGAGACGTGGCACGACTCAAGAACCTTACACTGGCATCTGAATAAATTGAAAAGTAAGCAAAACTCTTCATGTTTATACAAGCAACTTGACTGTACTCTAATAGAGGACAAGGGTACTAAACTATGTCCTTATAAAGTAACGCTCATCTTTTACTTATCTAACAAAAAGAAACACAGGAGAGGGTCAGAGGCTGCTGAAGGAAAAATACCCAAGTATTAAGGCAAAAGAAATGGAAAACAAAGATAGGAGTACTTGCAGATGAAGCGCACAATAAAAAACACCTAAAACACTGCTTATTTGACTGTAGAAACAAACACCGAATATTGTTGTCAGTTGTATGCACACCTCTGAGAACCTGATATTTAAATTGTCAGTTTGACAACCAATAAAAATTATATTAACTGAAGATTAGAATTACAGCTCTATAAAAAGAAAATAGGTAGTAGCATTACATATGAATTTGAAATCAGCTTTTCTAACTAATCACCTCAATTTTCAGTTAGGTTATTAAATTCTTTACAGATTTTTCATTTCCTGTTGTGCCTTATGGTAATACTAGAAATACAGTTAATATTGATTACAGCTTCCATAACTTCACAGTGCTTGAACTGCTTGCTATTCCTAGTATTTGTAGGAAACGAGCACTGCAGTTCCTGACACAGATATTACTCCTTATTACTTTTGCAGCTGAATAATATTCAGCCTGTAACAGAATCCTCCTAGGACTGAAAAGTCCTCTTGTGCACACGGATACACGCACAAAAACAACAACTAAAAGCTAAAAGCAAACTTGCCGAGAACTTCTGGGTCAGCTTTTGACATCACCCATAGGAATGAAATCAGACACCGACCAATCAGGCACCATGAGGCTGGCAGTACAAAATAAACAAAAGCTGGGCCCAGGGCCCTACAATGAGGGAGGGAAGTGGAAGAGACTATTGTTCCAAAAGCTTTTAAATGATGTTGCTTTGTTTACTTCTTTTGACAATTCCTGAACTGAATCTTTAAAAAGGGAAAAGGTTTTCCGCCCCTCCCCCCCNAAGTGGAAGAGACTATTGTTCCAAAAGCTTTTAAATGATGTTGCTTTGTTTACTTCTTTTGACAATTCCTGAACTGAATCTTTAAAAAGGGAAAAGGTTTTTCCCCCCCCCCCCCCCCCCCCATCTGTTAAAACAGACTTGGGGGGTTTCTTTTCCCTGTTACTATTTGTTCTCTTTAACAATGTTTTTGCGAGTCCTGTAAAGTGAAGAGCACTATCCCGCTACAGCCTGTGGGAAGGCAGCATTCTTCCCAGCATCTCCACAGAGGCTCAGCACTGACATCAGTGCCAGATTTTCTGAAAAGCTGGGCAGGCTGTGTGCTAAGCTCTTTTCAAAATCTGACCCTTATTTAGGTGCCTTCCAGGAAGCTGAGGTTTTAGAAATCTGGCAACTAGCATAGATACTGGGCATTTTGGGAAGCTGGAGCAAGGACTATGCAATGAAACCACCTATCCGTATGCTCTCCCAAGAAGAAAAGCATCAGTTCTTTTGGTCTTTTTGCACTTTGGGTTGCTGAGCCTGCCTGGGACGAAACTCCTATATGAGACTGTACCTTATTGACACGAGTGGGCTAAGGCAGACAATGCCCTGCGCAGCGTCATAGCTGCGGCTAGCTACAGCCGATGATTCACTTCTTGGACACTCTAACCTGTCACTGAACTCAAAAGATTTAGGATTAGGCCGAGAGTTCACTAAAAGCACACATGGTGTGTCTTTTCAGAGTTCAGCTCGGCTGAACAAAGCTAGCTCAATGACTTCAATCCTCTCAGTGCTTCCCCAAGGGGAAAAAAAAGCAGCATATTTCTACCGTTTGGACTGGACTTGCTGGTCCCTTCCCATTTTTAACCATGCTGCATAGTTAAATGTATAGGTACAAGTAAACGCATTCCAGAAGTAAAAGATAAACTCGTGAATCCTGGAGTTGTACAGGTAAAAAATATCAGTCATTCTTATATCTTTAATAAAACAGATCTTTTTCTACTCTTGCCAAGAAAATTAGTCTTAAGGTTCACACAAACAATTACATGTTATGGAACAGTAAATTATTACAAATGCCATCGAATTCAAGCAGCCCCAACACAGGGCCAAATTTTCAGATGTTTTGCAGATGTTTATGGTTTGCTGCAAAACTATTGTCGAGTTACCCACACAATGCAGCGTTTACGGAAAGATTTTGGCACATGGCAGTTCATTTTCTTTGCACAGGTGTTGCATTCCAGAAATACTTTGTCTTCTTATAGAAGACTGGAATTCTACTTAAAAAAAATAAAAAAATCACCATGAAAGCAAGCAGGTCCTCTCATCTGGGAGAGAAAAAAACGCCTCCCAAACTCAATTCATCTGCCTTTGCAGGTAGAGGAAAACCTCCTTACAGGTACAAATCTATTCAAAATATGTGACAGATATCTGCTATTTCTGCAAAACTCACAAACTGGGAGGCACAGTCCACTGCAGGATGAAGCCCCAGGTTGCCTCTGTCAAGAATACTGGGGTCTCAAATCCCAGGTAGCGTTTCAATGGTTAATTTTACTTACTGGAAGTTCACAGTTTGTGGGACTACGGAGGCCTAACCTTTGACTGTGGGAGAGAGTCACAGAAAGAAACTTTGTCTGGCAAGCCCCATGCAGAGCCACAGCAGGGACCTTGCAGGCACTCAGGCAGCGCCAGTGTAGGCAGCATCAGCATCCCCACATGCAACCATCACAGTACCCCTCAACCTCACCACAAAGGCACCACACACACCCACAACGCTCTCTTTTGTTTTGAGGTTTTTATTCCACACTGCGTGGGGCAGGAAGCTAAACACAAAACTGGGTTGTGCAGCACTTTGGACCTTCCCTTTGACTGCTAAGTTGCCTGGAGGCAAAGTGAAATGAAACCCATGGGATTTAACAACTTTCCCTTTTAAGCATATGGAAATTAAACATTAAGCCTCAAAAATTTTCCAGGAGCAGATATGAATCCAGATATATCATTTTGCAGGTATGGAAAAATACAACCAGCTATCTTTGACTTCTTAGACATGCAAGCCATGAAGTTCTTCAGAGTAGAAGAGCAAAGATGAAAATGCCAATGGACTGTTAACCTTTAGAGACACATTTTAAGAGATAACATGACTGAACCCAGATAAATCAGAATTAAATTTAATCAACCTCCCACTTCCTAGCTACACCATCAGAGGAGAAAAATCAACAATTAGGAAAGAAATGGAAGGAAATTCAGACATCTTAAACTGACCAAGATCACACCTCTGCGAACTTCCCTGATGATTTTAAATACTGCAATTCCCACGTACCATGTTATACACTTGTCATCTTAACAGTCCTCTTACAAATAATCAGTGGAAAGGAACATTTAAATAATGTGTTGGAGTGCATATTATCTAGATTTGGCTGTTGTTCTGTCATCTAGAGCAAAATGAATCTAAATTTACAATTTAAATACTTTGTGTCAAACCCTTAAATCACCCTTCTCATTTTGTGAATGGAGTTAACATCTGTGTGATAGCTGTGACCCACTAATTCATGCATTCCAATATAGTGGCTAAGAATATGCATTATTCTTAAATGTTTTGTTCTATGACTCCACCCACAACTCCCTGGTGCTAATTTAAGAACACAGACCAGGATGCTTCTAATGAGCAAAATATTAAAGTAAGATTGACTGTCACAGTCAGCAATCTGTTACCAAGTGTCTCATCAAAGTTAGATAGATGTGAAGAGATGTACAACAGGAATCTTAAATTTTAAGTGGCAGGAGTATTCCAAGCAGGAACATAAAAGCCTATATTAAAAAGAAGTTGAAATATATATGCTTAAAATACACATCCTTCTATGAAGTGCCTTTTTTGTCTTTCTAAAGAAACTACTAAATTATGATCATAATTCTAAACTTTTTTTAAATAGTTCACATGGTTTTATGTTATATTGAAGCTGTATGCATGTAACTATTCAGGCTGATAATTCTTCTGGAGAAGGATAAACCACTGAATGGGTAACTTTCACTGCTTAGGCATCTAAAGCAACTTGTTTAAACATTACCATGGGGGTTTTTTTAACACTATTTTTTCCTGCAAGTTACAGCAACAGTTTTCTTAATTTTCAGCTAGTTTGGTTTATCGTTAGTTCATTGTAAGTTAGGAAAATGATTAGGAATTCAGAAAGTAAGAAAGTTCCTCCTTCCATTTATAAATAAAATTAAGATGTGCAATGATAGATTACTTAAGTAGTTCAAAAAAACCTTGAAGTACTCTGTGTCCAGAAACAACTGACACAAAGCACTAGCTGCATATATTAGTTTGCATAACTGATCGGTTTAAAAGCACGTTCTAATTATTTTTTTTGCCTTGTATGCCAGAAAATCATTTAAACTACTAAAGCAGTCTTGAAATGTCACTTTTGTGTATTTTAATTGAATTCAAGCTGCAACATTTTGCTACATGAATTATAAGTTTAAAAAGATCTATTATATCTATTAAGAAATGTGATTCACTACTTTCAAGTATAAGAGGAATGTAAAAATTTAGAACGTGAGTAAATGTACATAAGCAGTACACATGTATTTAGAAAAACCCAACTGTGTACAACAAACAGCTCTGGTTAGTAAATGATATTGACCAATAAAACTGAGCTTAGAAAAGTAACTGGAAAGCAAAAATGCAAAACAAGATTACACTTAATTATTTAAATCAAAGTGCTCTGCTTGTTGATTTAAATTGTGATTAAAATCAGGGATTTAAATTAATCCACTCTGGATTGCATAAACATTGCCTTACTAAGAGGAAGCAGTAGCTTCATCACCCAAGAAGTCATTCAGGAAAAGCATTGTGACAGAGCACAAAGAAAGACTGAGGAAGTTCATTAATAGATATCCCTCTGCTGCCCAAGCTTTCTGGTTTGTCCCACAGAGAGAAAGCAAACACATGAGCGGGAGGAAGTGCTCACAGGAGGAGTGCATGCATAAAAACATGCACAGGTACTCTGAGATAAAATAATAAAGATAATTTTTCATTAAAAGTAAGATTTTTCTCCTCAGAGCTAAACAAAATAGATTACTCGTGCATTCTACTTATTCTTACTTGTTTTACTAATCAGTTTGTAGAACAGTCCATACTTTCCCCCCACTAGCAGGAACAATAAGCACACTCCCTGTTTACGTGATACTGGCATTGACTACTATGTCATTTAAACAGAAAGCAATACTAGATATTTTACTGAAATAGATTTAGCTCTCCACTCACATACTCACACCCAAATCCTGTTTCAGTTTCTACCAAATCCTGGACTCTACATTTCTTCCTGGATAGTAGCAAGGTGAATAGCAGAAACCAAACAGTACAACTTTGTGGTGAAGGAGATCTATCTACTCCAACTTGGCTAAAAGTCCAGTGTACTGCCAAGGTGATCGAAATACCAGTATAGTGACAATAGAGCACAAACTAAAGTACCTGACAATGCAACCTACAGCATATTTACTCCAAGAGCCCTTTAATACCTTATATGAGAACATCCACTAGAATAATATGATCTATTTTTCAGCAGAGGTCCAATTAAAATTAAAATAAATGAAAGCAGGTAAGGCTTTATATTTTCTGCTTTGCAGCTGGATTGTGAAGGACAAACTACTCTGGTTGAGCCCACTTCTAATAGGAACTACTTTTCTTCTTTGATTTTACAAGAAAGTGTATTACAATCCAGAGAGGATGAGTCATCAGAAAATCCTTGTCTAGTTGCCAAAAACCTGCCCCTCTTCATTATGAATATAAAGATAAAAGCTCTTACAGTACATTAGCTGGCATACGCCTACACAGACAGTACAAATAAATTAATTGTGCCTAGCCTCAAACATCCAGAGGTGTACTAGGAGCTCAGTCCATCTTCTTTCATTAACAAATTAAACTGTAATAAAGCATCAACAGTTCTCTTATGCATGTAAGTTCAGCTGTTGTATGGAAAGGTTTTGCAGGTAGCATGCTTTCTTACGTGAGTACATAGTAATTCTACCTACATTAGTTTGCATCCACTGTGTAAATACCAACAGAAACAGCATACACTGGGGGAAAAAAAGAATAAATGTTGGAGTAAGCCCATTTGTCATCCTACAGAACTATTCAGAAACAGCATAGGTTTTTTGGAACCAAAGGGTTGGGTAATGATGTTTACCAAACAGGGAATTTAGGGTATGATGGTATGACACTATTTCATACATGCAAATTTACAAGTTCTTTTGCATCTGACAAGAAAGGCATATATATTTGGAAGTGTGAGTGCACTGTGTCTGGCCTGACATATTCAGGATCATTAAGAAACTGTACTACTTGCAAGCATCAAGACTATTTCATATAAATATATACACATGTCTATTTTACAACACAGCTAGTGAGAATACAGATTAAAAGGAAAGTCACTGTATGAAGTACTGTACATGGACCAGGGGCCAGAATTACTGGAAATAAAATTTCCCATCAAACCCCTGCTACAGATGAACTGTTTTCCTTCTGGAATGCTCACAATCTTTAGCATGAGAAAGTTATACACAACCAACTTGAAAAACAAGTTTAACTCTACTTAGCCACAAGCTAAGATTACACCCTCAAACACACCTTTCTAAGATTTCTTATGAGAGGTTTGTTTGTGCAATCCAGTTAAGGGCAATTTGTTAAAATTGCTCTGTGATTTTCTTTATCCTTTAACTGCATAATTTAAGCAACTTGCATTTTATAAGTTCAAAGAATTTCTTTCCTAATTACATATTTCTGGTTTTATCTCCTGAAAAAAATTAAGTTGTAGCAAAAGTAGGGAAAAAAAAAAAAAA
>NDXB01010876.1:25292-41669 GCA_002631895.1 Agapornis roseicollis | reverse complement strand
TCTCCAAAAAAAAATTAAGTTGTAGAAAAAGAAGGGAAAAAAAAAAAAAAAGGATGGAGGAGAGATATTGAGCTCAATCTATCATAGACAGCAACTTCTTAGTTAATGAGAACAGAGAGTAAATTAACATAAAATACAAGGGTTTGAAATGATCTGCAGTCTATGTTACTGCTACTCTACCTTTCTAGCCTCCAACCCCCAAGCTGGGAAATGCCAGAGAGAAAATCAAAGCACTGATTCCAAGAGGAGTTCTCTGGCAGCTAAGAAGTACCGCAGATACCCAAAGGCCAGCAGCTCCCAGCTGTCCGAAGCCTCAGCGATCCCTGTGCAAAGAATTTTACTCTCTGTGTTTTGGTCAAGCCGTTATTCAGATCCCTCCCCAGGTGCAGGGGCTGCGATGCTCTGGCTAGCTGTCAGCCAGGGCTTCCTTCCAGCTTCATCCCTTCTAAAGTTTCACTTTGTATCTTCAACCACAGACAATATTCTTCTTCTCTTCCTACCTCAGGTAAGCGCTCTGCTGCTGTCTGATGTTAGTAGCTGTTATGTGGCATTACACATGCAGACACAGCCTCAGTGGCTCCCAACCAAGCTCTGAACTCCATTTGCAGAGGCCAGCATTTCTCCTCGGGGTACAGCAGCGTGACCAAAGATGCAGACGTGCACCTTAAGCAGACTGTGGCTCACTACTCCCATTGCACATGGTTTGTTTTTTTTCCAGAGATCGGTTTTGACAGGCACCAAGACCAGTGCAGACATACTGGCCTGGACTCGTGACATCACCTGATTAATAAATCCAAGGAAGGTTTGGCAGCTCTGGCTACGGGCAGCCAGCCCGCAGCAGAACAGCAGCCACACATCAGATAACGCAGTGCTAACTCATAGCTCTATACAGTACTTCAATCAATAAACAACTTACTCACAAGCCTGCTGTATTAACCATCACCTTCTGTAAGCTCTAAAAGCCCTGCCAATGCACAAACCAAGCCCTGCCAGACACAATGGGAGCATCAGAGCTCCCAATTCTGCACCCCCCAGCCAGAGGGATGTGGAGGCTGGCAGTGATGTTATCCTCACAGTAGTGATGGCGGTTGACAAAGACCTAGGACTGCAACTTTGCTTTCACTGAACTGAGGACATCCTTTGCCCCAACTCTGCAGTGGAATGCATAGGAACCTTGCTGAGCGCCTTCCATCTCGCTAGAGCACAGCCAGGCTCACAGCCTTCAAAACTGAGGCCACAATAGGTCCTTTTTTTTTTCCTTTCTTTCTTTATGAACAGCACCTCATAATTGCAAAATGCTTAATTAGCAATATGGGTTCATCGCTCTGCCTGAAGACTTTTCCTCTTTAAGTAAAGGAAGCCAGCCCAGCTTCCCGTTATACAGCTACCAGTGTCAGCTCTAATAAAGCACCATCTTTGGCCAAAGTCAACCACAGCCATCACACAGATACGTAATGTCTGATGTGTAACTGTAGATATTCTTTCTTTTATGGGGTTAATACTTGCCCTTGGGGATAATTGTGAAGGACTTTAGATGAGAGATTTCCATAAAAGGCAGTAAGAGTCACCCAGCTAAAACCACACATAACTCAAGCTAGTTTACCCCTTTGCATTATTTACATGTCTCCCTTTAATGTGAATGCATCGGTTTAAAGGCGCAGTGCTGCCAGTATTCCCAGCAGGCAGCTCTTCAGCTCTTCTCTGGTACCAAATGTGTCTTTTCAGAATTTATATTTCCACGCATTTCCAAAATATGCCTGTTCCTTGGCTGTAAGAAAACAAAGGCCCGAGTCTGACTTTCCTGTTGCTGTCAGGGAACTGGCTGTGTCAGATACTGAAATCCAGGACACTGCTATTTCAAACTGGCAGTCTCCTGACTCCAAATGACCACCTGGCTACTTTGTGGGTACACCCAGAATAGGAGGAGGAACCACCATCAGGCCAAGCCCTTCCACTCTGTTTCCCTGTTCCCAGCACATAGACTCAGGCTCAGGCCTTCCTTGCAAGGGCTTCTGTCGAATCAAAAATTACACCAATACACCTAGGTAACCAGAGACTTTTCCAAACCACTTACAGCTTAGCCTTCTGTTTTAAGTTCACAGAGTTTTTTCAGGTTTATTTCTAGCATATACTTATACAATCAGCATCAGCAAGGTTCAAGTTACAGCAATTAATGAAACTTAACTACGTTACTAGGGAGAGTGCCTTCTGTACAACAGTTTTGGTTTTAATGTTTGAAAAAAGCAAACAGTAATAAAAATGAGGTAGAACTATTTTCATTTGATTGCATGCTTCTGTCTCTGACTACACGTATGAACTTGTTTCCTGGTCAACGGGAATTTCTGTGGGCAGGAAAACACAATTCTGCCATCCACTCAGTCCCTAAGTATCTTGTTTTTATAAGGCACAAAGGTTTTGTCAGTCAGGTTATGTAGGAGTGAAAGTCATGTCTCATAATCCGTAATACTGTTGCCCATTACACACCATCTGGTAATACAGTCAAAGATAATCTGATTTTTTTTTTCTTTTAAAAACATCACACAGATATATCATGTGGTGCATGCAATATAAGAAATTACTTATTTAAATATGGTGCTTCTATAGAGTTTACAAATCCACAGTCACTAGCAGTTAATCTGAAAGCAGTTTTGAGCAGGGCTTTTTTAATTGTTATTTCAAACATCTAAGTCTCTGGATGAGGTTTTTATTTGTTTACAATTACACCTAAAATTATATAATCAAACAGCTAACATCTAACATAACCAATCTTTAAGAAGTTGTTATTGGAATTCACAAATGTGTCTAGAGTGGAACAAATATCATGACAAAGCTATTTCACATCCCAAAAGCAACAATGTCTTATTGCAGTGCCTTTACTAGAAAGAGCCTGATATAATTATAGACAACTATAGACTACTTGTTCAATGTGATGCAGGAGTTCTCACGTATTTCAACTCGATTCTGGAAGCCTACCCATAAAGAGCTCCATACAAGATACTGGTCCATCAATATATCTGCAGGTCTGCTGCAGATTTGCTTTTGTCACTTTATTTTCAGTCTCCAAAAATAATCGAAATAGTGAGTTGCCAAAAGTTGCATCCTCACAAAAAAACAAAAAAAAAAAAAAAGAGAATCAATCATGCTGGGCTGAAGAAGACTGCTACAGAAGTAATTAACCAAGTGAAGGCAAATAGGCCATTTGCTGTTGCTCAACTCCTTTGCCACATTATTTCAGCAGCCCTTACATTCTCCAAGGCCAAACCTTCAAACATCAATATCATCCCCTTTCTGATGCAAAAGACACACCCAACACATTTTCAAGAAAGGTGGAAAGTAATAAAAGGAGATTCTGATGATTTGCAGTCAGGTTCTTCTGGGAAGCTTACATATTTCTAGGAGACTACAATACACACAAACATCTGTACCTCTGATACAATCACATAATCACCATTCAAATCTAGACAGCTACTTTTCTGTGCAGATTTTTATTACTTTTTCTTCCTGGAATAATTAACCACTTCCAGGATTATTATTTTTTTTTTTTTTTAAACTTAAATTGTAAAGACTTAATTTTCACGTGACTCTTCAATTAAAATTCTAAATAACTCCAGTTTTTCTTGCAGGCCACCTTTGAATCAGTCTATCAGGCTGCTGTGTCCTTTTGCACTGGCNCCCTGAATAATTAACCCCTTTCAGGATTTTTTTTTTTTTTTTTTTTAAACTTAAATTGTAAAGACTTAATTTTCACGTGACTCTTCAATTAAAATTCTAAATAACTCCAGTTTTTCTTGCAGGCCACCTTTGAATCAGTCTATCAGGCTGCTGTGTCCTTTTGCACTGGCAGGCTCTGTTCCCATCAGAGCCTCTGGGCAAGCCAAAGCACAAACATAAAGCTACAATAATCTCATTTAGCGACACACCTGCATCACTCACCAGAAGTTTCCACGATCTCAGGCTTCATTTAGGGAGAGGGAAGAGTCATGCTCCAACAAAAGAAGATTCCTCACAGTTTCATGTTGGACGATGGCTCACTAGCAGCCCAACTGCTAGGATGCCAGACCACGTACTGTGAGGATGCAGGAAACATTCTACAGCCTGGTGAGCAGAGGATAGAACCCGAGCCCCACCTGTGAGGTCACTGCTCCTCTCTCACATGCACCTGTGGAGTCCTAAAAGCACCAGACCCCATCTGCAAAGCTTATCTTGTTTCCTCTGCTCCTTAAATCCAGTCATCCCATTCTTGCTCCCTCTGACCAGGCTGTCCAGCTGCCTGTGTCTATCAGGTATGTTCTGCTACTAGAAGGGATTTGAATAAAGCATTTAAGTATCTGGCAAGCATTTTATTCAATGAAGACATGTAAGGAACTAGGCAATCATATTTTCAGCTGTGCTGCCTGCCAGAAAAGTGCACAAACTTCCAATAGCAAAGAAATGAGGTCATTTTGGTCAACTGCCAAAATCAGCACATTTCCTCTTTTGGTTCTGGATGCTGCACCTCCACACTGCATAATGTGTGACAAGTTGTGAGAGGGGGGTGCAGCCTCTCAGAAAAGGAAATAAAAATTAAACCAGTGGACGTTATTAAAATGAAAAGGAGGGAAGTAGGGGATTAAAAAAAAAAATCATGAAGCATCCTAATGTCTCATGACCTAAAAAATCTATTTACCTGGACTGCAGGATAACCTTCCTAAGAATATGTCAATACCTTATCTAGATATTGAAGAAATGCAAAGCCACACCCACTGAGAAGAATTCAAAAGGCTTACATGAGGGATGGAGCTTTTGGTTAGAAGGCTGGACTGGAATTTAGCAGATCAGGATTAAGCCCTGGTCTTGCTGTAAGTGGGGCTTGAGCAAGACTCCTAGCTTCCCTTGCCTGAGACCTTCTCTTGTGCCTGGTCTGGTGTATTTAAAAACTAAGCTTTCCTGAGCTGGGAATATGTCTTTATAGCAGAGTCTGGAACTGGATTTTGGATGTTCATAGCCTCTTAGTGCTAATGCAGCACAAAGCAAAATGACAGTAGTAGTAGTAATAATAACAGTAATTATCTCTCAGTCTTTATTTTTAAGTTAATGTCTGCCAAAATGTGTTAGAGAAGTTTCTCATTGTGGCAACTACTATATTTATGTGTGTAATTTACAAGCAGCTCATCTGAATAATTTGAATTTTTTATTAAGATTATTTTCTCATTTTCCATTGAGAAGCCTTCTTCGATACTGACTCACATTCAGCCTTGTAGGGAAAAGTGCCAAGCATTTTTTTTTTCTTACATCTCCAGTAGTTATTTGATTCCTACATTAAACTCAGCAAAGCCAAAACTGAATACAAACAATCTTAATTTAATTATTTAATATATTTCAAACTTCAGTGTGATTTTAAAGAGTTCTTTCATGTGGGGTAGTGGAAATGTGCCAGGGAAACATAAAAAAAACTGTACATAATCCTCTCTCCCCACTCCTTCTTTCTTTCAGCCTCCCTCAGAAGAAGGTTAGGTGAACTCAAATCTAGCAGAGTTAGGGTGAGCTAGTTTCATTTCAGCTTGGCTAATAAAAGGGCATCATGCCAAGCCTGCCACTTTTGAGATAAATATGACTTTTCTTTCAAGGTAGTTTTATGAGGGGCACAGCAAGAGGCTCATATACTATGGCAATTCAACTGCAGACTTAGCTATGCAGCAGCTGGCATTCCATCGTTACAAACAACAGTTTGCCCTGAAGTTCTCTTAAGAAGTTTACAAAAGGGACAATGTATTGTCTGATGCCTGCTGCAGTGGTATGGAGATATACAGGTGGCCTTTGACTCTCACCTGCTGCATTACAGAGCCAAATCCAGTTCTGCAGAAAGGGTTAGACCTTGTATTTGCCTGTTCTTTTCCTGATGACACTCCCCTCATCTATTTGATGATTACAGCCAGTTTACCTTCCTTGGGAGGGTCAGATTGGCAGATGAACTGTAGTGAAGAAAGGAAACATGTTAAGTATGAAAACATTCTCATAAGCTCTCACAGGAAAAGGATGTAGCTAACAATAAAAGAGAATACTGCACTTCTCTGCCAAACTTTATCATACAAGATTACGCATTTCCAAACTTACATCTAAACCAGTTAAATATCAGTACAGCTACATCTACAGAAGACATATGCCAAAATACCCTTCCTACATTCCCCATAGTAAGTCTGTTCTGCAGGTTCCTTTTTGAGGTTAGCAGTAAGCTAATGTATCACCATTTCACTTAACTCAGGATACTACCAGAGTTCTGGGAGTTACAAAGTGAACTGCTTCACCACTGTCTGACCAGTCCCATGAGTGATTTGTGAGGGAACAGCTCCAAGAGACACTCAGGCAAGGCTGTCACTGACTGCTTAAAGCAAGCGTCATCCACCAGATCCTCACTCGTGGTATTGATGGCCTGGACTCCTGCCAGGCACAAATACTGTTTGCTGTGCAGTTGGAAGGCTAATCACTTAAGGTTCATCCCTCCTTCTCTGGGGTTGTTCTCTGCACTTCTTCAGTTTTGCAGAGCTGGTACAGTAAAGCGAAAGAGCTGATGAAAGTATGGTCTGGGCATGGCTTTGAACTGCTTGCCTTTTCTCGGTTTGGTGGCCATATCATTTGTGGTTTCACTGAAAAGCTTCGGCTCTGACTACCCTGGCCAAGATTCATAGCTTTCAGTACCTTTCCAGGGAGCAGTCAGAATGAGATTTTTGATAGCACATCCCCAGTCCAAGCATTATTCCCAGAAATTTACAAGCCAGCAGAGACCTATTGACCTTTGCTGTCATCAGGGCAGCTGGTTTTGACTCATTCCTCATTTTGTTCACCTGTGGATGCATCTGCCAAACAGGCAGCACATGTGATTTTTCCTCCACACAGGCTGCTGGACAGACATTTGCAGCCATCCCATGGTTTATACTTGGTATTTAATCAGTGGAGTGAACACCCAGGTCAATACCTGTACTCAATTTTACAAATGAAAAAGAACAAAGAAAAGCTGCCGGCAGGTCATTTTCAGAAAGGGATTAAGGGGGCTCTGTAACTTGCCTTATCCTCACAGATCTGGAATTACTGCATGTGATGAAAGCAGTTTATTAATAGTTCATCACAAAATAAGCTCAGAGATTTCATGTCCTAAATTATGTGTGATTGTTTTGCCTGTTTAGTGGCTGTTAGTGTAGTGGGAAGTCAAAATCACTGTTATTACACCTGTAACTAAGGATTTTTAAACTATTACATAAATTAAAATGAAAAGGAAAAAGACAAGTCCTCAGCAAGAGTATTTCAAAAAGCTGTGATCATTCTGCGAGCAGCATTAAATACTGACTCGGTATTTCTTCTGGTCCTTGGATACACCAGTTTCAGCATGTTACTTCAGAGGAATCAGCTTTTCTGCAAGGACTGAGACTTATGCATTAGTTTCTCTGCTTAAAAATGGTTCTTTACATACATTTTCATAATAAAGCACTTTATAACTATTACCTAATTATTGCTTACAGCATTAAGTAACAAGGTATTATTACTCTAATTTTACAGAAGAGAACAAATCATGAAATGTGAAATACTTATTCTGCTTTTGCGTAGGCTTTCACATATTAATTAATTATGAGACTTAATTACACTCAATCGCACCACTCCAAGCCAATTACGGAAAATTGTATAAAGCAAAGAAGTAGGGAAATCACTGTCTCGGAGACAATCACTTACACTGACAGCACTTTCCACATAGGTATATAAAAAGACTTTGCAAATATTAACTCACACAACCAAGGCATTGAATAGATTTTTCTTTGATTTTTTCCCATCTGCCCCTACACTAGAAATCTGAGCAATGAATACTTCTCCCAGCCTCCTCACTCAACTCTGCCCCAGAAACCAAATGCAAATCTCTGCTCCCTGACTTCTGCCTTAATCATATGATCACCTTTCTTCCCAGAAGCAGTAAAAAAAATCCCCAGGCACGTTAAAATCACCAGATTAGAAGAGCTCTAATCCAATGACTTCAAATGTGGGTTGGTGAGAATTTGTATATGTGATAGACATACATTGCAAAATATTTTTAAGCTTTCTATTTTGAATCTACAGCAATTTTATACACTGAGGTTTCGCCCACAAGGGGAAAGGTAGACCCTTGAAAATATCACTTTAAAAAGTTTTTGTTCCACTGAAGTATCTATGAACATTTCTGCACCTTATGTTGAAACATTAATTCATGATTTCCCACAGCACTTAGCCTCAGGGATTCACAACACATTTCATAGCCTTCAGCGGCAGCAGCATTCCATGGGGAGCCATTCTCCTATTTTCCAAGTCATGGTTTTTACAAAGATGGACTAAGCCAACGCAAACTGTCCTTTTTATATTAACACCAACTGATCCTCCATTAAAATGTGCACATTTAAAATCATAGGAGAAACAAGAGCAATTCTCATCTTCCGCAGTGTGTCTAAAGAGGGCTACAAGTTCAAGTAAATCTATTTGATAAAATTGGGGACAGACAATGAACTGACAAATTTTAATCTGAATTTTCCTTAAATTCTTTCCTCTGTTTTCCAGTGAGTAAAGATTCTGTGAATAAAGATGTAAATGTAAGCAAGAGAAGACTCCATTCATTTCTGACTGACTTCTTTGGAGCCAAAATTTCACCCCAGTCTTCACAGTTATGACATTTTGTGTTCAATCTGGCCTATTCCAGCAGAATATTCAGTCTGTGCTCCTTGCAATTATGCCTTGTTTGCATCACACCATGACAAGTGTGCTACGAGATTTTCATGCACTGGAATCTACCACACAGTATTTTTTAAACACTTTCCAGTTGTCTAAGTCAGCCTCATGGCGCAGCAGCAGAATTAAACACTATGGGATCTGGACTGTGTTGTAAAAAGGGGGAAAACAAACATTAACATTTTAACTGTTCCTTACAATTTTTCCACGGACTTTTCAATAGGAACCAGAAATACCTTCCTGAGCCTGAAAAACCAGAGTTTACAGGTGCAGTTAAATTAGGCAGCTTTCAAATACTTTTTTTTTCCTCATTCTGCAAAGCTTTCCCTCCTTCTTTGACCAGCAATACTTCCATTAGGCCATGAAAGAGCAGTTACAGTGTAAACCAGGCAGAGATAACCTAGGCATTTGAAAGACTTGCTCAGATCCACACCCAAATTTCTATACCTAGTGACACTTTAGCCGCACCTGAGTAAACTACTTTTCCCTGTTCAGACAAGGGAGATGCCATCCACCTCAATTTAGACACAGAGGGTGGATGGCCAGGATCCCCCTCTGGAAGCCTTCAAAGGCACACAGCTTTCCTCTGAACATAGGAAGAACTAGAAACTTTCTTTAGTGAGACTGACTTACCAAGCACCAAAAGTTTAGCAACAAATTAAGTACCCAGTCCTCTTAATTTGGACCTCATACCCCAAGCTTGAGAACAGACACTTTCTTTGAAGATGCAAACTATAAACTGCAAGTATACCTTTAAGGCATGAACCTACATCTACCATAGTATTGTTAAAACAAATATCAGCACAAATTCTGTGTTAATGTCATGTATCTTCCATGCTTTTAGTACTGACTCTGGAGCTTAATTATTAGCAGCAACACTTCCTACCCAGCACCCATCATCAGTCCAGCAATTAATTGCATACCACTGACCTTCATAGAACACCATGGAAATCTTATTACTGTACAACTCAATTGCATTTCACACAACACTGCCCCATAACTATGTCTTATTATTAAAAAAAAAAATCATGTGCTTACAAAAGGGATAGTTGAGCCAACTGAACTATTTATAATTTGCAAGAACAAAAAAGCATTTCACAAGGTTTGCAATATATATACAAAATAACTTTGCAGCCTTAATACAAGACAAATGTTACTAAGATTCACATTATAGACAAATGTGGAATGGAAAATATTCCCTGAAGTCATCATAATGGCAGGGTTATGCAGCATGCTATTTACAAGCTATTCACCAACGTCCTTTTCCTTTCAGCCAGAACCCTATGGTAGAAATAAACTGAAGAAGGTCAATTAGTTGAAAATGTGGTTCTACATCTGAAGAACTGAATGTGTAAAATGAAACAGCTGAAGGAAAGGACTACACTTCCATATACTATTCAGTACTAGAAAAGAGGACTAGTAGTCATGGCCTACATTTTCTACCCCTCTGCAGGTTTGCCATTTCAAGGGGGCTACATCCTGCTTATGTCCTGCTGTCGTGGTTTAACCCCAGCTGGCAAATCCAAAACAGCACATGCCAATTACTATGAAGCAATTAACTTTATTCCAGCCAAAACTACCACATCTGCTTTATTCTCCTCCTATTTCTAAGAAAATGCTACCACTGAGCACATTTCTTCTATGTGTAAGAGTCTCCTTGCTCCTTTCCAAACCTAAGTAATTATTGCATGACTACTCTGATTTCAAATTGGCATGCTAATAAAAGCTAATGTAAGTCAGGGCACTTTCTTCTTGGATTCACAGGCCATGTCCAGAATGAAATAACTTGTCACACCCAAGACTGTAATGCTAGCTTCCAAGTTCTCAGACTCAAGTGACCTAGCAGGACAGAGCCACAAGCCTCCACACCAACACATCTGCACCAGCTGCAGCCTCAGAGAAGAGACTGATGCAGTAAGTAGCATCGACTTCTTGAATGGCATACACGTGCATTGAGGAGCCCCAAGACCTCTTGTTTTGTGCACTTGCGAGTTGTCCTTCAAATTTCTTTGAGCCATTAGTAGACAGCAGGCTGGCAACCTACCCACATGCATGGTGAGGTGAATCACCCATCCTCCAAAGTCAACACACAAAGACTATCAAGAGATAACTATGGAGTAAATTGGAGGTCACCACTAAGCTTTCTTGCAAATGAAATGAGTAAGGTATTACACTTACTTTAAAACGTTGCATTTCCCAGACATCTTGTTCCATGTTCTACAAGCAATAAGAAAGCTTTTTACCATAGCAAATTCCACATGTCTCAAGCAATGCATTTAATTTCACCAAAACCCCATTACAATTGGGTTTACCAAGTCAGTCCATTTTCAAACACTTTTGGTTACAGATTTGTAACCTATACTGCCAATGACATTAAGATTATCTGACAAACAAAACTCATCAACAGTGCTCTGCTGTGAAGAATTACCTACACATTGAATGGATAGTATCTGAGGCAATTCAGAGCTGTATGATAGTGGTGGTTTTAAATTGTGCGGTTATTTTAAGGTTGCTAAAATTTTCCAGTTGATATCAACCATTTACTACTGCTTGTTTTCATAGGTTTTTCTCGTTCTACAATACAGCAGAGGGAACACAAAGCTTCACTGTAATGAAAAAAGGATTTTATAATTCACTTTGCTCCCTAATCACAAATGCACAGAGAGCACAAACTGAGGAAGAAATATGTAAAGTGACGCCACAACATAGTATGCAAAATATAAAATCTCATTTCCTGTGGAAGCATGGGTTACAAATCAGAATAGAGAGTACACACATTATTGAGGTTACTGAAAAGCTGTGGGCAAGGCTATGATTTGGAGGTAACAACCCTGTTCTGCGGGAAACTAAATTCAAAATTCCCATTGATTTTGTTGACAACCTTGGCTTAGATGTTCTTGAGGCCTGATCACAGAGTTTAATAACATACATAGATGCCTGGAATGACTGCCTTACATTCTGATGTAAAAAGAAGTCACAAAATGAATGCAAAGATGACAAGCGAGCCTCCCCTCTCCCAGCCAGGAAAGCTTTTATTGCCATCCCTTCAACACTTTCACTTCTGCCAGAACTCCCCTCTTTCCACTTGGCCCCTCCAGCTGTCCAAAGCCTCTCCTCCAGACAGTACTGCTGAGCAGGCGGAGCATGGATTAAACAGCATTAGATGTTCTTTCTTTCATTTTCTTCCCAGTAATTTATAAAATTATTTTCCTTGTTGCAGATATTTTTAGATGGGGTAAATTAGATGTTACAGAAAAAATTAACAATCTCCAAGATCAGGATATATCAGAAGCTCAACAATACTCAAGGTGTCCCTGTGACCATGAGTACATACACAAACACAGGCACATGCATGCACGCACACAACAAGATTGAAGTCAGGTCTTTTGGAGGAGGCTCACAAAAAAAAAAAAGCATGTTTGACAAGAGGAGTCTGTTAAACACAGGATTTAAGCAAGGCTCTTTCATTTGCATAGATCACTTACAGCAATAGCAATTCATTAAATTCTCCCATAAAGATTGTGCTATATTTTGTCTAAAGCGACACATTCCTTGCAGATCACAGTGCCTTTCTCATGCTGCTAATAAGATAATCTGTTACATGAGGCTTACAAATCCATTTAAATTGATTTTAATTAATGAATCAATCACTAGCCACTGATGACTTGGTCTACAGACAGCAAGCAATTCAAAGCCCCAGGCCTCTAATCCCAAACCAAAATCCACATTAGAGCAACAGGACATCTCTCTGATCAAGAGTAATACAAAAATGTTCAGTTCATACACATTTAAAGTGTATAAACTTGATCAAAATGTATCGCCAGATCTTATGCATTACAATTTCCACATTCAAGACTGCTCAACTAGGAAAACGTTATTAAATCATTTACATTTCTTTGCAAGTGTTACAAATGAAACCAAGCACAACTACAAGCAGCTTTTAAACTTTCAGATGCTTATTCCACTTTAAGGTTTCTTTTGTTTGTTCTTAAACAATCAGTTGTTTAACATTAATTAATAGAAAATTGCACTTCATATGGTCATAAACACGAACAATGCCTTTTACATACGCTTTGATCCTGTGAAAATTCACTGCTGTTTTCCACTGCTAAAGTGCTTAAGTTTTCCCTTTAACGGAAAACAAAAAGAAATATTTCTGTCCCAAAAGCAGCATGCAGAAGCAGCATAGAGAACATCCTTGTTATTTCAGTAAGCAAATTATTGTAATTATTGTTATTACAAGAAGTTAATTACATTGCAGTGAGTTAAATCCACATTAGGTGGTGTGATGCTGAACACTGAAATCTCTAAAGCATCAGCATCTGGTTCCAATAGCAGAGGGGACACACCTGAGTGAAGCTGCTTCTCCTACAAACAGCTGGTGCTCAGCACAGCATCTTTGCATAAAGCACCACTAAAACTATGCAAGAAAAAGAAAGAAATGATCCATGCCTCACCAGTAGCCTCCTTCCTGGATGTAAGCATCTAGCAGCCCTTCTTTCAAAGGCTGCTGCTTTTTCTTTAAATGTGACAGAGAAGGTAGGCTGAGACAAGCCAGCTTGCCTCCAAAACAGTCTAGCTGTTTATATAGCTACATTCTGCAAAGCCCAAGCCACTCTGCTCACATGATGCTCTGCACTGCACAAGCTTGGTGGCACAGATCTCTGCTTGACTGTTCTGAGCTCCCCTGCGTGATACAGGCTTGCCTCCAGAAGCAGAGCAGCAGGTACTTGGAGAAATTCAGTATCAAAACCTGACAGCTCTACAAACTTCCTGTACCAGAGGTGTTGGTGCTGTGAGAATTGCAATTGCTCTCTTTATATTTTTTTCTGAATGCTATCTGCACCTTCATGTTTCAAAATAAGCATCCCACTGAATATTCTAAGGCAAATCTCAATCCCTCCCCACTCTACAAAGCAGCTTGCTTGGGTGCTTGCTGCTATGTCCCAGCAACAGACCGGCCACCTCAGGAACATTTTCCATTATGACAAAACACACCAAGTGGCCTGTCCCTGAATGGATGCTACCAGCCCCACTGTGGGGTAAAAAAAGCAGTTGGCATGGGCATCAGAAGAGTGCCCATGAAAACTGTGCTGTTGCAAACATGCCTATTAGGAGAGAAGAGTCTCTTCCTCTCCCTCAAGGACAACCTCCCCCGTAACTCAAACAGTCCTTTAAAAGCTCCAATGTCCTTGTCTGAGCAAGGGTTGACCCTCTCTGGGTCTTTCCCATGGGCACAGAATTACATAGAGAGAAAAGGTGGGAATAGCCTATTATGGATAGGGGTCTCCACATGTAAAGGACCTCAACACTCAGTTGCCTTCAAGGTGGTCTGCATTCCTTCCCTGTTCCCCCACCCAGTCCTCCTCTGTACTGCCTGACAAACACAAGACTCAAGCAGCACCACACCAAACACCAGTATGGGATGACATGTGTCAGCCATTTGGCTCCAAAACTCTAAATGGCCATTACACCGAGGTCAATTTACCAACACTGAACTGCACCAACTAAGAAAGAATCCAACTTGTAGCTTGCTTTATTAAAGCAATTCACATGTTATCCAATACAAAAGATACTGCCTAGTGTGCAGTCACCATTCTGCCTGTTTAAATTAAGAGCTCTCTATTTGTTCTTAATCAATACTGCATATATAGTTTACTCAATGCTGTCAAAGGTAGCTTTTTAACGCAGTATCTGATTTATTGCTCTCAATACTTGTGTTCTCCCCAGTTTGTTATGAACAAATGACTTTTTTTGGAGGGAAGAACAAAAAGAATAATTAAAGAAGGTAGGTTTGGCTTTTATGTGCTGCTAATTAATTAGAGACTTAAATTAATCAAACAGTAAGTACCAAACTATCTTTCATAATATTTAAGGAAAATATAAAGTGCTGAATACTTTCCATACTTAAACACATTAAGATCAACAATGTACCAAACCTGAATCTGGCCCAGTTAGCTCAAAAGTGTAAATACTACATCCCCTTGCACAGATGTCATGGTGTACAGGCACTCCACATTTAAAGAGACAGATTCTGCAGCCAACAATGCTCCACTGACACAGAGACAATCAATGTGTCCTTGATTATGAGGAGGCAAACAGTTTTCAGTACAAAAAAAGGAGACTGAAAAACAAATCATGTGTTTTTATTTTACAAGTTCCAAGTTTGGGTTGGGTTTTTTTCAAGCCCTTTTGGAGCACTGAAGCAGAATAAAAATAGTTTGTTGCACAAGCATAAAACAAAGTAACTGCTAAATAAACACTTCAATTTTACTCCTTTGTTTTCAGTTCTTATTCCTATTCCTCTTCAAGAGTTGGATGTTACCACTGAAATATCTTCATGTTTTCTGGTAAACTGATTAGGTGGGTTTTGTCCAAGAATTGTGCCCTAATGTGTTTCCTCTATTTCATATTCTGAATATCACTGCTGAAAAATGTACTGCAGCACAGAATGTAGTATATGGCAATATATCCCGACATTCAGATCAAGACCACAAATTATAAACAGTTTCAGCAAATTGACTTGAGTGCCTTTGTTCCTCAGACATACATCTTCCTATTGCTTACAAAAGCAGCATATACTAACCACTAACACTGCTATAGCCAGTACTGGGAAAGGAAGTTATTGAAGCCTGGATTTCCTGCTTTCAGTTGTAGCCAAGAACTGTGAGGCTTGTAGTGGTTTCAGGAACTGACTCATCTAATGATTCATGGATAAGATACTGGTTTTAATATATTTCTGATCATAAGACTCAAACTTCAAAAACAGTGATGCTTAATTTTCAAAGTAAAAAAGTACATAGATCAAGTAAATAAATATTGTCATGGGATACTGGCTAATAATTGCAAATGTGCTGTACAGCGCAGTCTGTTTCTAAAAAATAGTATGTTAGACTTCCTGGAAATTCATTTTGAGACAATGTTGACAATGAATTCAAAATCCAAAACCTGAGTACTTCTGTTGAAATCCTGATACAACTGAAAATCAAGTGGAGGACAGGTGGGATATCAATTACATTTTTAGGTGTACTCTTAAGTACACACATATGTACTGGTACATATTAATCAATGAATCCTAGAGAATCCTATTGTTAATGCACATGGTTTCTTTAGCTGTGCATTAACAGTATCATTAAAAAAAAAAGAAACAAAACAGCTGGTAACAACAGATTTGGGTGTTTGAAAGAAAAGGAAAGTTTTGTTTCAGCATTGACTGGAGCTGCAGAGATGAGTCTTAAAGCAAGAACTAACACTGGATTTTAACACAAACACATGTATTTTGTGCTCATTCAGAATTTAAACCCAGCCATTTTTATGTGTTTAGTTCTTCCAGAGGGAAGCATGCCCTCCAGTGCATCAAAATGCTTTTTGCCCACAACACAAATCTCATCAGTATGCTGTAACTTGAACTGCCAAGGCTCTTGCACCTAAAAAGCAGCTTGTGGTGGAAGCTTAATTCTGCCAGGCTCATGTATGGAAAAGTACTGGTTTACTTTTTAATTTTTGAACTGCAAGCTGCAGCCATTCACACTCTATGCACAGTGTGGCGGGGAGCGAGGGGGATGCTAGCATTTCTATATTTCACCATGTGCACGAGCACAAAAAAGAGAAAACAAAATGCATGTTGCTTGGAGAAAGGAGAAAAAAAAAAAAAAGGAA
>NDXB01010876.1:2925-25183 GCA_002631895.1 Agapornis roseicollis | reverse complement strand
TTGGAAAAAAGAAAAAAAAAAAAAAAAGGAAGAAAAAAAAAAAAACCCCAGCAGTTAAAACAGTTGACAAGAAAAGGCCAAAGTGCGCTCAGTGGCTGGCAGTCATTTTATGGCTATAGTCCTACAGCAGATTTACTTAGATGACGTCAGTGGCTCCAATCCAGCTTTTCTTTGGTAGCATTTACCACTTGCCTCTTGAAGCCTCCACTATGCTACAGAGCAGTAGACCATAATCAAAATTCCCTTTGTGAAATAGAGTTTACCTCAGGGCACAGAAGCATTGCTAGCTGAATTGCAGGCTCTTCACTCTGCACTGCATGCCCAGAAATAAATAACCTACAATACTGTACTTTCCTTAATACAGAAGGCCCATTAAAAACAGCCTGCTACCTCAGAAAGGATTCTTTAATTTGTTTCCAAAATCTCAGGGGCCCAAATATTAGTTAATTTTCCAAGCAACCAAGAACTATGATAATTCTACTGCCCCTTCCACTTCTCTGTATTGTTTTCAGAGATTTTGGAAGATAAAGTTATTTATGGATCATTGTTTCACCAACAAAGAATATTACCAAAGCTAGAAGCTAAAGCGAATTAGAACAGGAAACCACATATTTTAAAACTGTCTCTCAAATGTGCCCCCTTCAACTGCTTATCTCCATCTGGTCAGTAAGTATATAGTAAATATGCCAAGAAGCAGAGCAAGAAATTGCTATACATAAATAACAGTCAATTTCAAAAGCAAAATGCACATTATTTGGAGCTATGGATTTTCTATCCCAAAACAAAGACTGGAACCAATGAAACACAAGTTGAGCTGATACCAAATCTACTTAAATTTCACAGGCTCTGAAGTTTAACCTTCAAACACAAGCCTCCCCCACCCCCCTAAAAAAAACCTAAAAAAAAAACCTCTAAACATGACCATATGAAAGGTGCATCTTAATGTACTAAACATAGATTTGTCATGTTTTAATGGGCCCATCAGTCCAAAGACAACCATACTCATTAGGGTGATAACTAAACATAATAGTGGACTAAAAATTGCACCTCACAGTTAAGCTGTAACAAATTATTTATAAAGAAGATGTACACATGCCTCACAGTGAACTGGAAGCCTCAATACTTCTTTCCCAGCCTCTTCTCTTACCTTCCCCCAGTCACATCAGAATGAGAGATCACAGGTCTAATTTGCAATGAGCCAGGAGACAAAAAATGCTATTATCATCCAACTGCATGAGCCACATCAAGGACTTGAACACTGAATCTGAATTTAAAGCAGATTTCAAAATTGAGGTGACCCTCAAACTACTCTAAGTGGACAGATGCATTTCATGTCCCTGCAGAGAAACTAAAAGCCTCTGTTAGCAGCCCTAGATGACAAGCCAAGGGCAGAAAACCTTTCTTTTTTGATGCAGGTACCCATGTTGGCTTGAGCACAGAGGCAAGGTGAAAGCATCACCCCTCACTTCAATGCCCACCTGGATGGCCTCTAGGTGCTCTGCCAGCTCCTGCATCTTTCCAGGCAGTTCATCTGCATGGACTTTAGTGGGGTGTTAAAGAATGGCCACTGTTCCAGACTGTCACATTACTCTGTTGCAAAGGGACAGGAGAAAATTTTTCTTCTCTTTGACCTTCTTTCATTACTATAAAAGTGGCATCAGCAAACAGATTTAGAAGGTGATTGTAAATTTATTTGACAGAGAATCTGGTCCTTTTATTGGTCATTAAGGATCCTGGACATGAAAGGCATTGTACAAGTACAAGCAGTTCTTTCTTTCCAAAAGCCAGTGCAAGAAAGAAATGGAAGCAGTGTGGTGACTGGGATGGGTAAAGGGACTCAACAGCAAGAACACATCCATGAGCAGCAGAAGAGAGAAGATAAGGAAGACCTGGCAAGGTAGATAGCAAGAGGAAGGAAACAAAATGTGTGATCAAGCACTGCCCAAGAGCAGTAAGTGCATACACAAGTTAAAAGGAGGATGGAGGCAACCAGAGACAGATGCAGTTCCCTGTAAGGAACAGCAAGACAGAGCCTCCAGGGCAAAAGACACAGAGGAATGTGCTGCAAGGTCAGAGAGCAACAGAGACAGGATCCAACCCTAAGGATATCACTTCAGCATTGAATGGAAGCCTGTATCTATGGTTTGATACTTTTCCTGCAACAAAACAATTACAGCCCAAGAAAGGCGAGTGTAGGGGAAAGATGAAAGAATTCCATTGAAATTTCAAGTCTTCTACAGGGCTTTCAGTTGATTGTGGAGAAAGAAGAAATAAAATAATCTTCAAAGATCAGCTGAGAGCAGATACTGGGACACAATTTATTTTAAAGGTAAATTTTTTTTAAAGAAAAAAGGCAATATCAGATGCCGAAAAAGTAACTCTTCAAAGAGTTTTTGCCTTTTATTTTGAACTGTAAACCAGCTTGAGGACAAAAAAGTGTGTGCTCATGGTGGTGGTAGATTGAATATGAATAAAATTTCCTTTCTCTCATTAATTAATGTCTTCAAACACTGCATATTTTTTAATTGAGATACAGGTAACAGAGGCTTTAATCCACTAAACCTCTATGAATTTACCTTTCCTTCCAAAGTCTGTTCTGACATTTTCTCCCCTCAAAACCAAAATGTCATTCCTGAATTATAATCTCCCAACAAAAGGAAAACCAAAAAAAAAAAAAAAAAAGCCAGCTAATTCCAAAAATAAAAACCAGTTCACAGCACCATGAGGTGAATGAATGGCAAGAGATTCCACCAAGGGAATAACTGTGACGTCTATAATGTTAAGGAATAATTTAGCACCAAAAATACCCAAAGCCGTACTGGTTGGTGATTCAAACATGAAACATATCAAAACACTACTGATAAGCTAAATTAACAGATAGCTTATCTGAAGCATATACTAGCCATATGGTGCCACAACTTCTGTTGCCTGTTGCTCGCATAACAATAGGCTACTGCAGCCTTAGACTGGAAGCACTATTTGACAAACTGTCAAGAGCATTTTCATTTCTTGCAGAGCTCTAGGGCAATGGCACACTTGCCTATTTGCTTTTGTTTTTTTTAAACAGGTGAACAAAGAGTAAACCAGATGTCAACTTTAGAAATCGAGCTGTCTGGATCAGGAGATTTAACAGAGGCAGGCATACTGCTACAGCTCAAATGTAGACAATGAGCTTTTCTAAAAACATTCTGGCCTAGGGGAGTGGCTATTTAAAACACTTGGCTTCTTTTATTTCAGCACTATGGAAGTGAATTCTGCTTTTAAGTGCCAGCTCAAATGAAGTCATTTTGTTTCACTGGGGCTTTCTTTGCATTTTAGAAACGTAGCATGTACTGTAGTAAAGGAAAAGACAAGTATGGAAAAGAAAAAAAAACCACTTCTTTTTCAGCTAGAAGCTGGGTAAAACGGGGGGCGGGGGGGGAACCAACCATTTGATCACATGCAAAAAAAAAATAATCTGTGAAAGGATAATTCGAGTGCAAGTTAAATGAAATATATTTTTTCCTCATTAAAAAAAAGGAAAAAGTTTGAATGCTTTAGAAAACCCTCATATTTACAACCGCCTCAAGCTTCATGAAGACAAGGTGTGAATACTGACACATAAGGAAGATTTGCAATGAGATTTTAATTTGCTACAGACACAATCAGTTAATCCTTAAAAAAAAAAATTAATTGTCCTTTTTCTTTATTTAAGAAAATGAAATCTTTGTCACTTACTTAGTATCTGAGGAAAAATGTGTTACTAAGAACACAGTAATCCACTCAATCATTAGAAAAATGACCAAATAAAAACTACCATCAACCAATATATATTATGGTCTGTGGTATTCAATTATGGAAATGTGCTTTTAGTTGTGCTCTCCAGTAGTGTGAAAGACATAATAAGAAAAACAGATAAGTTGCTGTTCTAGTAATCTGTTCTGCTTTGATAGGCAGTTACGGGAACATATTTATTTTTTACTTATACCCAGCTAAGTTTGTAGCATTTTTAGATTATCTTTTCAAATTGTTCTTGAACATTCTCAGTAAAAAAAAAAAAAAAACAACCAAAACCCTCCTTTCATGTTAAGTTGAGATTGCACTTGAACTCTTTCCAAAAGCCAGAGCTGTACTGAATTATGATAATTAGAAAGCTGTGCGCATAAAAGGCAGCACAGTTGATGCATTTAAAAAAGTTCATGCCAGAGAATATAAGTTCAATATGTTCTCACATAATTAACATTTCCCATCATTAGCAGCAGTTTTCAGTTCATGTATCTGTAAAAACAACAGCACTCGTCATTGTTTTAGATTCCCAGTCAATAGCATTTTAATAGTTTTACACATAATCCTAAACTTTCCTTCCAGCACACTGAGATTTCACAGTCTACCTTCTGACCTGCTAGCAAATAAACTTGTGTTTTGTGCTCATGTGCTTCTGCTGCCACACAAACTCCGATTTGAAAGTTTACTGAAGAGCAAGTAACAGCTGGAAACCTAAGATGGCTATTTGGAAAGGTACACCAGAATGCAGAGGGAATAATCACGTTGCTCCAGTAAACAATGACTAGCAGACAAAGAACAAAAAGTTGTAGGTGATACCTTCAACTGGACAGGAGCCAAACCAAAGCAGGCTGCCTCTGAAGAGCCCAGACACAAGCCAGAGGGACTAGGAAATGGGGTTGCAGCCCTGCACTAGCCAGAGAAGCATCAATAAAGCCTTTACACACTGCGGATTGTCATCGCGTTCTTAACATACGTACAAAAATTCATCTAACAAATACGGGCATATAGCACATGATGGGTTACGCCAAGACATTCACAGACTTCCTGTGTAGAATATCTCTAATTAGTTGTTAGGAGCCAGATCTGACCTAGGCTTGTTGCCTTCTCTTCCCTCTACTCCTTCAATCCCTGTATTTTAAAATCAGTGTAATTCTGGTGGAACTTTAATAACCTGATAGAGCACAAAAATTGCTGAATCTGCATCAACACAGAGAGAAATTTTGGCTTTACCAATAGTCACAGTGACTGCAGCAGGATCAGAACTTCATAGAAAAACAAGAAAGGTTCAGGGTATTAGAATAGGGTTATTAGATTAGAAAAGTCCTATCTGAATTTTATGTAACAAATTCAAGGAGCAGATTTGAAGTTTGTGACTCAAAGGATTGAATTCTGCAACTTTTCACTCTCTTATGTTTTGGAAATGAGCAATCATTAAAACCAAACACAAAATTATTCCAAGAAATATTATTCCATGCTTGTTCCACTTGCAAAAGTCAAAAGGAGTTTTGTGCAAGAACAGAAAGCAAGATATGGTCATAAAGTGGGAATTTATTGCTAGAGATTTTTCTTCTAAAAATGTGTCTTCAGTGTGGCTTAGAGTCGGTTGGCTTTATAATAAATAATGCCATTAATGCATTCATACATCACAAGATACAGTTTAAATTGTACAGTACTTGCTTAAACTGCCACAAACCCTCTCACCGCCATTTCTTTCAGGGAGATGATTTACCTCTTACAGGTTCTAAACTTTTGTGGGGAATCACTTAAAGTATTCTCTGTTTTTTTAAGAGTGAATTACTGTAGTTTAGGAATATGAAACACTTCTACTTGAGGCAAGCATTAATGACAAAGTGCAGCGTGGTGACAAAACAGTAATTAAATCTCAAATCCCAGAAATAAGCAACTACTATGCCTCTCATGCAAAAGTAGGTCTCTGATGAACTGGAGACTTCAAAATCCTTTTTAAAGGGCTGATCTGCATCCTCATTACAGCCAATGCAATACAGCAACAGGCCATTTTAAGTCAATGGAATTAACCTGAATTTAGACCAGATTTTTAAGTAAGCCCTCACCTCACCTGCACAAATGGAATTAGTGACCAACTTTTGACAGAACTCTGCCTGCAAGTTTTAGACAGGTTACAAGCAAAGCAGAATATAAACCCCATGCAAAAAAAAAAAAATAATTAAAAGCATGTGTGTCGAATCTGTTATTTTTTTTTAATCAAAGACACAGAATAGCACCCATGTCCTTCTTTAGACACCAAATATCATACTAACCATGTACATAAAGCATATGCTGTAAATATCTTAGTATTTGATCCAGCAAATGCTTATTCCTATGAGTCATCCCAGTCACTTTAACTTGAGTAAGAATTGGATCTAGCAAACCCTTTCTTCTTAAATGAATAATTTCAGAAAGGCAGTTTTAAAACCATCTCTGGAAGGATGTAGCATTAATATTAATGTCATGAAGAAATACCAAACAGAAAGAATGACGTATGCATGTGTATATACAGGCAGAAACCATGTATTCTAAATATAATGTTTGAAGGTAACCTTCTCCCAAACACACACATTCAGAACTGTACACAGAATCTTTGTGTTTTGGAAACAATCTTAGGCACTTTCCAATGAAATCAGGTTACTTCTAGGGAAATTGTTCCAACAAGTGTAACGATCCTACTTGATAGATTGAAAACTGACAGTTATATCATAATACATAATTACATATTTTTATCTTTCACTTTTTTTTTTCCCAGGTGAAAGACACAAGGATTTTTCTGTAGCTCCAGAAGTCATTATTACCCTTTTGCTTACACCATGTCCTGAAAATTTGCTTACTATACGGTCTACAAATGTAGCTTAAAAGGAAAGAAGGAAGAAATCTTTTTTCCCCTGCATGTGACTTCACTGACCTTAACTTTTTCAGACATGGACAAACAAAGCCTAAAAACCACTTTAACGGTATCCAAAACCACTACACTATCCAGCAACAACAACAAAACACTAGTTACAAATTATACCAAACATGTTACACATACGCTCACACATCTCCATACATCACAATACACTATGGTTTCTCAGCTGGAAACTCACAGCGGGTCTAGTTCATAATTAAGTTTCCGTTGTTCTTTTTTAGCTGTTTAATTAAGACTCCTCTATGTGGATGCTGTCTTTACTAGGACCCTGGTCAAATCAGAATTTTCCCTCTGCTTCATCACTCATGTGCACCCCACTCAGCACTAAAACTGTACAGAACATAAAACTGTAATTTGAATCTCAAGAGCTGTTGTTACACTCTCCTGGGTGCAAAGACTAATAATATTTACTTCACCGAAGTAGCATATGTAAAATCGATGCTCAAAATACACATAACATGTTTAGCAATAAAGTATTTTCCAAAGGTACCTCTAGATTACAGAGAGGAAAAATGTGAATAAACCTTTTGCACCCAAAATTTCTACTTGGTCAGCTGATAAAAACCTGCAGCAGACAAAATGCAGAATTATCCCTACTGGCATAGAAAATACTTTATGACCAAACCAGTGCAGTACAAAAGGATGCATTGCCATGAAGGTGAAAAATAAATATAACTCAAAAATTTTACCCTGAATGAAAATAATTTCAAAAAGTTGATTTAAAAACTTGAAATTTCAAAATGCGACCCAAATATAAAAATCTGCAGTTCTGTGTTTTAAGAACATTCGTTACATTGATTCCCGTATTTCTTTTCCCAAATAAAGTATGCATATGTGTGTATAAATATACATATATACAAACAAACATGCAAGCTTCCCTCCCGCCCCCATAAGTAATTTAATATACAGGTCTGTGTCATTTTTAATAGCACCATCTTACCATCAGTACAATCTAATATCCCTGTAATGGTATTCCCCAACTATTTATAGAGACAGAATACAACATACGTTACAGACATGCAATCCCAATGCAGGTTTAGAAGAAGATTCCTACATAATTTTAAATTAAGCCCTAATGTCATTATAATCTTTTTTGTTTTCATATTCAATTGCAGGTAGCACTTACTTATTTACATGAATTTTCCTGCAAGAGGCATTCCCACAGAGTTTCCAAATTAGATGTACTGCATAAAAACAGCACATTCAGCTAGAGAAAACAGTATTTTAGCCATACAGCCCCAAACTTTGCTGTTATCTAGGTTAGATACCGCTATAAAACTGCTAACTGGCAGTACTGTATTTCTAAACTTTATCAGCACTAAGAGAAAGCAAATATGCTTCTGTTAAACAGGAATACAGCTGTATAGGTACATTTTTTTCCCAGAGGCTCTGCCATTTCAGCTTACATTTCTTACATATACAATTTTAGGACAGAAAATGCCAGTGCAATCTGACGTTTCTTGGCCTTTCTTTCCCAGATGGTGCTCAGCAACAGTTAAAAAATACTGGGAGCCATTTACATTCAGCAAGCATAGAACAGAGCTGCTCCTAACTTCGCAGCACTTCTGGAGGTCACTTTTCATTTCTTCCTATCAAAGGCAGGCACTTGTTTCTAATAAGTTAACAACTCTCCAGAGAAACGTGGGTGGCTGGTATTTCATTGTTTCATAAATATTTTTATACTGTAACACCATTCAAACTAAAACAGATCTCAAGAGAAGAAAAATCACGACTAGGATTACATTCAAGAGAGGTAGGAGCGCAAACTTTGTTACTCGGTAAAAATTGAGATTTTTCTCTTCTCCCTCCCCCCCCGCTTTATTTCTCCTCGTGGTTTTTGTTTAGCTGCTTTGAGGGGGCCGCTTTGTTTTAATTCTGTTACAAAAGCCGTACTGTATAACTTTTTCCCTCCCCCTTAGAAGTGTACTTCCTTTGAAAACGCTCCTTCTGCGAACAAAGGCTGCCACCGGCCCTCCGCATCAGCACTGGGGACATCTGTAGAATAGATCTCTCCAAAACGTTACCGATACATAATTAAAATAACTCCAAACCCTGCGGTTCCTACCGAAAGGAAGTTTTCCAGAGACAATCTCCTCGGTGGTGTTGTAACTGCGACTTTGTCTTTTTTGGATACAATGTTTCTGCTGACTCCCGAAAATTTTCCACTTGAATGTGCAATTAACCAGCAGCGGCGGCGGCGGCAGCAGCTCTGGAGAAGGACAAGAAGCAGCGAAAAAGGATATTCCTTCTTTCATCTTTTAGAGGAAAACGAATGGGGGGAAAAAAAAGCAGACCTCGGGGCAGCGCACCGAGCGGAGCTCCGCGCCAGGCCGGGCCGCTCAGCAGCCCGCACAGCCGGGGGATGGCTCCTGAGAGCTGCGAATGGCTGCGCCGAGCGCGGGGCTGTTCCCAACTTCTTGCTTTCCCGTGGAAAAAATATGTGGAAAATGCCAAGGATCGGTGCGCGCTTGAATGTGTGTGTGCGTGTGCGCGCCTGAGAGAGAGTGTGTGTGTGTGTGTGTGTGTGTGTGTGTGTGCGCGCCCGGCCGCAGAGCGGTGACTCAGGCAACTAAGTGCGAGCAGCGGCTAGGGGAGCGGAGCGGAGCGGCGCGGGGCGGGCAGCAGCCGCCTGTTGCAGCTCCGGCCGCGGCCCCGCAGCGGCACAAACTCCGCGGGAAACAACTTCTCCCCCTTACTGCGGCCCCTCTCCCGCCTGCCCCGGCACCTGCGGGGGCGCCGGCCCCCCCCCGGGCCGACCCCGGCCGGGACCGACCCCCCGCCCCGCCGCACAAAGCGCCAGCGGCCGGCACGGCACAGCACAGCACGGCACAGCGTGCGCGCCCGCGGCCCCCTCTTACCTCCGCGCCGCGGCCCCCCTCCGCGCACCGCCAGCGCGCCGCGCTCCAACGGCAAACTTCGCCCGCCGCCCCCGGGCCGCCCCGGCTATTTATGGCCCCGCGCCTATTTTTAATCCGCCGCTTTGGCTATTTATACCGCGGCGGTAGGTTGCCGCGGGCCGGCGGACGGAGCCCTCGGAGGATGAGTTGCTGCCCGGCCGGCGGCGGGGCGGGCCGGGCTCCCGGCCGGGCTGCGCGGCGCCAGCGATGCGAGGAATGCGCGGAATGAGGGGAGGAATGAAATGAACGCGGGAGCGGGGCGGCCGCGGGGCGGAGCGCGGCCCGCCGCCCCCTGCGGCCGCGGGCGGGCGGGGCCGCGGGCGGGGCCTCCGCGCTGCGCTGACCTCATAGGGGAGCCCGCGGGAGGGGAGCGGGGAAGGGGCGCTCGCCGTGCTGAGCAATGGGGTTCCGAACGGGGCTGCAGCTCCCGGGCACGGGCTCGCAGCGCTCGGGCGAAAGGGATCTGTATCAGGGTTTGCAGAGGAGTTCCAAAACAGGAGGTTGCAACAGGGGTCTGCCGTGGGCCAGAGGAGCTAGCTGGGCTCTGGACCCTGCTGGGTGGGCAGGCCACCCCCTGAAGCCCCGCTCATCCCCACGCGTCCAGCCCCTGGGTACACCACAAAACCCTCCCTGTGCAAGCAAATCCTGACAGTCCCTAGGAAATGCAGATCCCTGCCCAGAAGGGTGCCCATAGCACCCTGGGGCCCAAAACAGTCACAGAACAAAGGGTGGCCTAGAAAGGTTTGAATGCATCACACCCCAAATCCACATGGTCACAGCATGTCCCAGGGGTCCAGTGTCTTCACCTTGAATTCAGGTCACAAGCTTTCTCACAAAATTGGCCTCAGCTTCAGATTTGACAGTGGAAGTTTTGCACCCCTCCAGTTGTGAGCCTAAGTGCCATTATACTATCTTTACCCTTCTTGTACTGGCACAACCCATCCACCAGAAATGCTCCTCAGGCATTATCATAAGGCATGTCTCCTCTGTTAACAATCTGCTACCTTATGGAAATAGTCACAGGGCAAGCACAGCTGTTGTGCTGGTGAAAATCTGTATTTGCATAAGTAAAATGGATAACTGGACACCTTGGTGCCTCTTTGTGAAATAAATTGCCTATTTTGATGTGCAAACACACATTTCTATCCACCTTTGAAAGTTTGCTCAGCAGGGCTACCACTTTTTGAGTTGTCAGGAAAATCACATTACAGCCTCAGAAGAACCATATGTTGGTGCCATCAGGCAGTAGCAACATGCTCTCATCCCGTGAAAGTTCATGACACGTTGGTGGAACTACAATAAATGCCCTGAATATGCCTTGTGTATGACATTAAAATGCCTAGCATGTCTCTCTGTGAATACCAAACCCATGCTTGTCCTGGTGCTTTCCCAGTACCAATCTCGTTAGACAGCCATGCTGATAACAGCCACCATTTTAGCCAGTGACCAAACCAGGAGCTTTCTGAAAACAAGTCACTTAAAGCTCACACTGCAGTTTGCAAAGGCCGCATCTGTTTTTTGCCTTTAGGGACCAGGCAGAGTGTGTATGACAGGCGGTGCGGGCAGAAGATGCAATGTTCCCGCTGGTCACACAAATGATACTGGCTGAAATGACTAAGGTCCAGCCCTACAGAAATGGCGTGCAACAAGTAATAACATCAAATGAAGGCAAAGTTTGAACAGGTGTTGGTCAAAGGATTGGGAGAATGCAAAAATGAACATATTTTAGGATATATTTTCCTTACAACACTCTACTCCGGCTAAAAAATGTCTTCCCCAAAGTAGGCTACAAGGAACCCCTCACACATACAGAGAATTTCTTTTCTCTTCCCCTCCTCCCTTCCAAATAGCTCTAGTAACATGTTCTAAGTGTCTAAGTGCCTGCACAATTTGTAAAATTCAATCACTATGCAGACGCCTATACAAAAGCCATAGTCTCCTGAGTGTACCCAAAGTTCACTAACACTCTTCCAAAGCTGGAACAGAAAAACGTGGAAAAACATTGCTCCCTAATACCTATACCATAGATTTTTTAGTCACTAAACTTAAACTTGCTGCACTATGGTTCACTGCGCACACAGACACGTAAAATGTCTTTAAATGAAAGTCATTTTTTTCTTGCAGAGAAAGTACCAAAAGTACTGACTCTAATTTCTGTGCCTGCACAGGGCCCAAGACATATCATAGTTCTATACACATGGAGGCAGAATAGCAAATTTGGGGACAATGGATACATAGAGTTCAAAAAACTTCTTACCTAGAGCAGTCTTCACAAGTGAAAGTGATGAAAAAATAGCAGGATTATGCTTTCCTAGTGGAAAAATAGAAAAGAGGGTTGATTCTACACCTGTGGTTGTGGATAAACACAAATCAAACTCAAATGAGGTTACAGCTGTTCACCCATATTCCAGACAGTCACTTCAGTAGCTCTTTTGCCATTCAGAACTGTTTCAAGAAGAAAATTTACCTGATGTCTGCACATTTTGCTGGTAACTGTGAGCAGCAGAGAAAGCTCAAAAAAATCTGGTTATTTCTCAGGTTCTAAAACTTTGTGTGTTAGTGTCCTTCGTGGCCACCGAAGCCTCCAAAACAAATACCTGGGGAAGACTGGAGGTCTTCCATTAGCACAATGTAAAAGCTCATCTACAATCCACATTTTCCAGCTTAAGGCTGAGTCTTGATGAGATGTTGCTGCTCACAGGCAACTATACCAATTAAACCATCAAAACTGAGGCCAAGATGAACAGCAAACTAGTATGGTGACTAAATCGTGGCACTTGCTGAGTACAGGTCTGTGTGCCAGCAAGCTCCATATAAAACCAGTAGCATCTGAACACCAAGGTAGGGAAGCTCTGTCAAGTACTGATCTTTTTTACCTCTCAGCTCCTATGTCCTGAAAGTTGTCATGTCATGCTGTATCGTACTGTATCATATTGGCAGTCACTTCAAAAACTACATACCTGGAATCCCAGTGAATTGCTGACAGGGGAAAAGAAAGTGTACTGGGGATAGGATGCTCTGTGCTTTCTGACAGAAGGTGAGGGTGAGGAAAGACAACATCAGTATCATCCAGCCTGTTAGTCCAGCCACTTCCTTCATGCAAGGGTAGGCTTCTTTGGAGGCCCTGTGGATGAAGAAGGAAGGTACATTGAAAGCACACTCACACAGAGAACTCTCTCTGACGAACTGCCTGCCATGTGTTTATTGATGAATGGCTTCTTCGGACACACAGGTGTGCTGAGAATTACAAACTCTAAAGAAACACAGGGACACTGGAACAAGCTCAGACAGGGGTGTTTCCTGGGGACAAACGTTTATGTCAGCTAGAAAGAAGTCATAGAACTGGGGAATATGGGGAAATATATTAAGAAAGAGAAAGAATGAGATTCAAGAGGGACACCAGTAAAAAGATTCCAGGGAGAGAGACTGGGGGAAGAGGCATGGAAGAGGGGAGAAGGGCAAGTGAGAAAAAAATATTTGTGACTCTAGAAGGAAAGCAGGAAAAATAAAAAGAAAGTTAAAAACTGGGGATACAATCAGAGAAAGGGAAACCTCAAAAAGAAAAGGAACTGATGAAGCAGAAAGAACAGCTGAATGGAAACTAGTTGGGAGAGCAAGGGACATTATGAGAAGAAAAACAGGAGATAGTAGAAACAGGAGATGGCAGTGAGGAAAGGAAATTAGCTAAACAATGAAAGGAGTAAGGTAAGGAAGGATAGAAAGATCAAACAGAAGAATATACAATTATAAAATAAAGGTCTGTAGTACTATCAAGTCTTGCATTTGTCAGTAAAATATTGAGTGCAAGTCCTACTGAGACTGTGGTGGAGGTAAGTATGAACATACTCAAATGTAAGATGGAGGCTTGATTGTGTTTTACACATAGGAACCACTTTTGTCTTCATTAATGAGACCACTGATAGTAGGGGCATGAGGGAGACTAATGGAAGAGCTGTAGTTCCCTTTGCCACTAGTGATAGCAGGTACAAGGCACATAACTTACACATTTCATCCCAGCAGCCCAAAACCAGTTATGCTTTTAAGACTCCAAGAGATGAAACAGTATCCAAAGATACAGGGTTAACAGAATTCCTAGTTTACTCTAGAAATAAGTAAACTCACATCTGCTAGAGAGTCATGTCAGATGAAGACAAGATGGACTTTGCAAATTCCAGATTCAGAGCCCACTTTGGACTTGGAATGAACCTCAAAGCTCAACAGCACTGGGATACAGTGTTCTGGTTACAAATATCAAGAATCTTTGAAACTTTAGGTTGCAGTTCAGGTTAGGAAAACTGCTTATCTCAGGAAATGCTTAAAAGCAGTATGTAAATTCAGGTTAATTTATAGTGTGCAAAGAATTAAATACCCAAATCAATGTGTTGTTTAACATGCCAACAAAAAGACTACAGGGAAGCTGTAATGTAATGGAACAGAGCTCTCCATATTATAAATGTAGCTACTGAGCTTTGTAAAGCAGCAGATAGTGTAAAGAATGAAAACAAATAACAGTTTAATAATGAATTACAATAATTGAGTTGAGAGGAAGCCAGGACATGAACCATGCCCTCAGAGCCCAACTGAGTTAAAATAGTACACAGAGGGGAAATATATAATTTCAGACAATTTTGGTTGCTTATTTCTAAAGGTGAAGTGAGAGCTTTTTAAAATTACATGACCAGAGTCCAGGGCTGCGTATTTCTCCCACTGATGAAATCACTAATATCAAAATGGTGTGGCCCTTGTTCTGCTTTGGAGCAAACAATATAAGCACAGCAGCCTATTCCTTCTACTGATAGCCATAATTCTTAGCACCACTCATTGAAACAAATTGCTGTGGAAACCACTTGGGCAGCTGGGCTTTTATTCTTAAAATATTATTTTATTCTTAAAATATTTCTATATTTTGCACTACAAATTTTGGTGTGTTACCATCACTTTCTGCTGCGGTTAAAAAGGAGAAAAAAATTCTGATGCAAATTCCGTAAGAATCTCTTCTCCTTGATTCATCAAAATTTCAGGTGTCTGAGCATTTATCAGTCCGCTTAATAAGCAAATGGAATAGTTTGATCCCTCCCTTCACTTTGGCGCAGATTACTAACAGTATTGAGATGCTTGAAGTTAGATGTGGGCATTTTTAATTCTCTTCAGGACCTAAGTGCCTACTTTTTTTTATTTCAGTGTCTTTTAGGTGGGTACTTATTTTGGGAAATCTCAATACTTATCTAGAAGTAACGGTAATAGTAATAACAACAACAACAACAGACACCCTGATGGTCATCTTAACTACCTAGGTACAGCTAGAGGGTTCCTTCAGATCATGCTCAAAATCTACATCCAAGGAATATTTCAAAGCAACTAAAAGCACCATCTGCTGTGAGATCCATTGTACAACATCATCCACAAGCATTCCCTCCACAGCTGACTTTTACAGTGAAAGGCAAGGGACTGATTTTCATCTTTTCAAAATTAATTATTTCTAAGCAGGCCTTTTCCAGTTACTGAGGACACACAAACACCATTCCTGGTGTCAATCTGTCCCAGCACATCCCTGTGGCAGGCCAGCCAGCTCTCCACTGCCTGTCTCCACCTTGTAGGCTACAGCATGTTCTTTTATGGGCAGGCCTTGCCTTTGTTCCCTGTAATGCTGCCATTTACAGATTAACCCATGGCAGTGGGTCCCACAGACCTGACTCCCTATTGGGTCTGGCCTGGGCAGCTGTCCACACCATTTATATGGAAAGAAGCATGTTGTGGGATGGTAAAGTCTTTAACCAACCAAATTTCAAAGATCAGCAGCAAATGTTATACCACCTTAATGCAAGAAATGGAAGATATTTCCCCAGAGAAAATGCCAGGCCGCTTCACCAGAGATAGTAATGCTTTCTGCAATAAGAGAAATTCTGAAAAAAGAGAAATAAGAGAAATTAACACTTTCACAACTGACTTTGCTGAGACTGCAGAAGGTGTAAATCAGTGCAGAGTTTGGACCTCTGCAACTGTGGATGTAAGCAAGCACTCAGATGACATGGGGCTGCTGGGAAAAAGCTAAGCTGGATTTCCTGCTGAGGCTGCTCAGCCCAAGGTCAAGAGTGCAAAGCCTGCTTCCCTTGTCACACCAAGGGCAGCATATATGGCTGCTGCTTCATCTAATCCCTGGAATGCCACATGATAAGGCAGAATTTGCCAGATATTGGGAAAAGCTACCAAAACCAGTGAACCACAACTGACAGTGTCTGAAGTGAAAACAAACTTTCCCAAATGCGGAAGAATTGTACAACAACAATTGTACAGAGTCCAAAGTATCATTGGAAGTTCTGATAGATACAAAACCAAACTTTATCTGAAGTGGAAGTGATACCCAACATATGACCAAGGCAGGTAGGACAGAATGCACACTGAAGGCCCAACTAGAACACAGTTACCCTTATTTTACACTGTTTCATTTCTCCATTCCTAATGCAGGTAGAATCACACATGGTAAATAAAACTGTGGGAAAAATTAGGTGAGAAAGTCTGAGCTCTGCAGAGGTGTTAAGGGTGATGTTGCTAAGAAAGGAAAAAGTCAGAAGAGATACGCCCTCCACTCATGCTCTCTTCTATGTCATCTGCATAATGAGACCTGCAGAAAGCACCCGAATTCCTCTAACCCTTTTTACTTTCTTTGTGACTATTCTTCTGGTATAATATGGAAACTTGTTCCAGCAATCTTCAAAGCTCAGGCTTTGTTCAGGACAGAAGTGAGGAGCTGAGAGTGCACAGCCTTTCTGAGGAGATTCAAATTCAGCAGGATTCAGTTTTTCTATTTTTGGTTGGGGGAAGCAGGAAAGGAGAGCAGAAGGAAAGGGACTCTTAGAAGACTATTTTGCTGTTTCCTGTCAGAATTTAACTATGTGGATGTTCAAATGAGTATGAAAGGAAATCTAAAGAGAGGTAATGCATTCCTCACTGCAACTAATCCTTGAAGGCCAGGTTTACATGACTTTTCAGTAGGAAAATTACAAAAAGTAATTTTCAGTTGGTTGGGTAATGAAAGAAATAAAAATTACCTAAAGCTGCTGGGAAAACATAATGGTGTATGGGTATGTAGTTAGATGGACTCAGTTCATGGGGATGAGAACTATAGAATCAAGTTTCTGGAATGGCCATTACAGAATCTGTAGTAGTTATTATCACCATGTAAATCCCAACCTTTCCTCATACTTCCCAGGGGGAACCACAAATACTTTTCATCTGGCTTGTATTTAGGAAGACAGCTTTGGAAATAGGAAAAAGAAAAATCAGCTGAAGGTGTAGGAGGCACTGAGACTAGCTGGTGCTCTAGTTTACCAGAATATGGTCCCCTACCTTTAATTTTAATATTGGACTGTCTCTTACTCTCACTGCTTTTTATATGTTCCAGTAGTGACAAACAGTAACTGAACTGACAGTGTTACTTACTTGAAATTAAAACAACTGTTTAACACTCTTAAGATTCAAAATTCTGCAGCTTTGCAAACTACAGTGGATGGATAGGCTGCTATGAAGCTCAATCCTGATTGCAGCTGCTCTCTTTAGTCTGCCTTTTCTGCTCATATGCTTGTGATATGATACATCCAAGAGAGCCAGTCAGAACACACTGTTGGTGTTTGAGGAGGTCCATGGAAAAGGAGGACCACCTCAAAGAGATATCCTGCAGGAAGAACAATGCCAATGGTGGGTGAATAGCTGTGCAGTCTTAATGAACAGGTTTGGGCAGAAGGAAGACAGGGATGACTACAAATCATGCTAGTCAGTAAGTGTTCACAGCTCAGGGCTGTGTGCCACACAGCACACAGGGCAAAGTGTTTTGCCCACAGTGCGTGTCACAGGTAAATGGGACACATAAGGAGCTGTGAATCACAGGTCCTGTACATAGTCATTAAATAGTTGGGTAGAAGTATGTCAAACAGTGAGGTGATGTAATGGGCAAACACTTATCATAAACAGAGAGTCCTGACCTCATTTCACATGTGATTTCATCTTAGGTGACCTCACAAGTGCAGTTACTCTACCACCTGCATAGCCTTGTATGTTTTATGTGCTTCTTTTACCCTCTAGATCCTGAAGTAATTAGTTAATTTGTTATTTTTCACAATCAGTCCCAGACAGGTGATGTCTGTCAGCATTTCTTGAGTTACATAACATTTATCATTTTCAAACCACTTTATAAACCCTAAGCAGTTGATCCTCACGCCACCCCTGTGCCCTAAGCATTAATACTTCCCTTTTACCAACTTCCCAATTATTATGGGAAGTCAAAGTAATCCTCACAGTAGCTAAGGGAACAGCAGAGCTCAGTACCATCCAATTTTTTAACTGCTCTTTACGCCTCTAGCACATCACACTTCCCTAATGCAAACACACCTACCACACTGCCCTCCAGTAACTCTTTTTTCTTTCTTATTTACATATAAAAATCCTCTACCCAGCTCCATTAGTTCTTGCAGCCTTTTGGTCTCTGGTATAGTTAGAACCAAGCTCCCAACTTGTCCACAAGTGAGTACAACCTTTGTGCCTTAAGATATTTTATCCCAAATGCCTGTCAGGTACAATCAATAGTTTTAAAAAGTCATCTTTTTAGCTTACTCACTTAGTATGTGGTCACAGAGTCATCTCATTCCTTGTGGATACAGAACTGAGGTTCACTGAAAATTGGGCCCCAGCTGAGCTTTGGTGATTTTTTTATGTCAGCAATTCAATGGCTTGTAAAATAGAGGTATTTCAGAACTGACATCAGTAACTCTTGGAAAGAACTGAAACTCAGAACGGCTGCATTCTTAGCTGTAGTAGAGCATTCAGCAGTGTTAAACTCCTTCCAAGCACATACAAAGGGAAGTAGTTTGATTTATTAATAATAATGACCTTACATACATAGTTATAGGCAGGTGAAGGCTTTTGAGTCAGTTTTACTTTCTAACTGCTGAAGGCAAGTAAAGAAGAAATGTCAGGTAGTAGTTAAGACCAAATTAGAAGCCTGTAAGCCCTTCCTTGGGCAGTGTTTCTTCATCTAATCCTGTCCATACTAGCAAAGAGTAGTGGTTCATGGCTGAACACTGCTAGCACACCACCATTTGCCAGCCCCTTGGCACATAAAGGCTCCATAAGCCCTCCAATCATTTGAGTCGTATCACTTACCAAAAAGTGATGTGAACAAAAACACAGAACATGAACTTCTGTTTATTACATTGTTTTTTCCTACCTTCCATTTTGAAATCTTTTCCCTCTACTGGCATAAGTGACCCCAGACCTGATGCTCTCAGGGATAAACTTCCCAAACATTCAGTGTTGCAATTCCTGACTTACAGGTTTGCTTTCATGTTAGAGGCAATGGGTAATGCATGAGAAAAGCCATGTGGTACCTGAGAATAAGATTCACCACACTAAGTTACAGATGCCTAGATGTACCCAAAAGGGAAATCCTTAGGAAAGCACTAGAGGTCTGTTCTCTGACAACATAAAGAGACTTTGTTTGCCATAACAGGAGGTGTTCTTCTCTTGCAATTCAGATCCTAGCTTCCTTTGCTGAGGGTGTATGTTTTTCAAACTGGCAGCTGGCCTCCGTGCTTTACAGCAATGAGAGGAAGAAAGTGACATTGCCATTCACTGTCCTTCCTTGGTAGCAAAGTAGATAAGCCTTGGTCCACTAAGGACTGAAAGAAACTGAAGCTTAATGTCCTTCTCCACCTGAGATAATATGCTTCTCCAAGCCCTACAGAGAAAGCACTGTCTAGCAGGAAGCACGTCTGTTGCCTCTCCTTCAGAGGTTCTCCTTCGGAGTTATTAGTTGCATTTTACTATGCTCCTTGCAGGAGAAAGCAGTGAGACAGTTCCAACTTTTCTGCACAAGCCATTAGTGGATGTAGGACTCCAAACTGGGAACTGAAATGGCACATAATCTCTCATTTCCACAAGATGAGGAGCCTAGCCACCAGTGTATCTTCTCATACAAGTAAAGGGCTTTATCAAACTTATGGCTTCGGTGTAGCCTGGGCAAAGCTTAATTGTTGGCTACATCTGGACTGACATCTGGACTGGCATTAGGTATTGAGGCATCTATCTCTGCATTATAACTCCTGCTCACTCTGTTCATTTTTGCAATTAAAGAATTAAAGGTTGAAAATGGGACAGAGGGAATAGGAAATCTATAGCTGGCTGGGAGGGCAAACTCCTCAAAGGAGCCTTCATTGACTTTATATTGTTTACTCATGCCTTCTCCTTCTGACCACAGAGTATAGCAAAAGTGAAAAAAATAAACTTACATGGGATAAAGTTGTTCTAGTAATGCATCAATATTAACATCCTACATGTATAAAACATTGTCCATACCTTTTTGTCCCCTTTTCTTATTTTTGCTCTAAGTGACTTCTGTCCAACCTTTAGGTGTCTCATGAATTCAGGCCAGTGGAAAACTCTGGAAAATAAGTAAAAACTCCTTATTTGAGACATGGGTTTGTTCTGCTGCTCAGGTTTGCAGAGGGTGAGATATTTACCTACATGTGATTTCAGCATTGGCTCAGACACACAAAGCCAGTTACAGTGGTTTAGCGAGGCAATGCATATCAGCTGAACTATGGCTGCTCAGTTAAGTCAGAGCTCTTCATGGCATTTATGTGAATCTTACATACAGAATATGAATTAGGCATCCAGCCTGCAGCACTGGGAAGGGGGTTTTACTCCATCCTACATAGTTTTTAATCTCTAAAACCATGAAAGGAGCCATTACAGTGCGGTTAAAGAACGCCTAGGTGACACTTGTTGTATTTCTTCTATTGACAGTAGATGGCTTATGTTATTGGTGAGGAGAGTTAAACTATTAAAATCCTAATTTATGTCTCTTTCTTCACTGTGTGACTCAAACCAGTTTTGCAATCTGTTACAGGTTAACTAGCCAGGGTTAGGCAGGGTGGGGCCTGTAGCAGATTGCAAAACTGGTTTATTCAACTCACAAAGTGAGAAAACATCCTTAAAAATAGGCATTCTAGAAGAAGACCAGATACCTTGCTGTCAATTATGGCACATCATGCAACAAAACAGATTTTCAGGCCCCTCAGCTTTTGCTGCTGTACAGAGTGAGACACTGCATGCAAGTCACGTGCAAGCAGAGGCCACCCAGCATTGTGCTGCAGCTGAAGAGCATGCCTTTCTTTCAGCTTGGGGCTACGCTCAAAAGCATACCCTCACCTGCAGCCGCTCTTCTCTCCTCCAGAACTCTGTGTGCCAAGTGCAGCTGGTTAATAGATCACAGATCAGACCGACCAGCTGCTCCCAGCATATGGGGTCACAGAGGAGGGGAAGCTGCAGGGCTGCTCTGCGAATGTGTGAGATGCAGGTCTGGAGCTGTCTGGAGATCAACAGGTGATTTTGAGTAGAGAAGGAAATGGAAGAGAGCTGTACTGTCTTCAGCAAGAAAGAGGGAATGCAATCTGTTGGCTCCTGCAGAGTTTTGCTCTTTTTGATAGGGTAGGCAGAAATGCAGATGGTGAGTTGCAGGCTTACCTTGCGGGATACCTTGTACAACTTCATCTGGACATGGGATGTACCACATAAGGAGATGACATAGGTGTGTCTGAAAGCTCTTCAGTGTTAAACTCAGGAAGAGGGAATAGAGAAAGCACAGGGAAAAAAAATAAAATTACTTCAAAAGTCTATTGTATATGTGTTAAAATATGGCAGATGGTTTCAGAATCTTGCACCTTCTCTTGTTATCAATGCAGTTCCTTTTATTGCTTTCAGATGTTTAAATTTTGGCACTGTATCACAGTATCAGAGAAGACATGAAGTGTATGATCAACTTTCTTGTATGCAGCCAATACTATCATTGTCCTAGGGAGTTTTCCTAGTCTACAGCAATAGAAAGATCATCAAAAACAGAGAGCCTCACTTTCCCTTACATTAGTGGGCCTTTCATATTGCTCCATCAATACAAAAAAAGTCCTAAAGTTTAAGGTAAACTTAATGTGAAACTTTAGTAATCCTTTACATTGTCATGGCAGTGAAAATTTGTCCCTGCTATAAACATAACATAGCCATGATCTGAATCGCTCTTATGTTATGTTGCATTATAATGGTGAGACACCAGAACAGATCAACTGGGGAGCCAGAGGAGCTTCCTTCACAGAAAGGTTTTGAGAAGTTAGGATCTGCATGTGCCAGCATGGTCTGGCAGTATTTGATCCTGCCTCAGTGCAGGGACAGACCGAGTGATTTTCTGAAATCCTTTGCAGTTCTGCAGTTCTGAAGGCTTATGTTTTCTAAAGAGAGAAATTCTTTGTGTGTCAGTCAGTGCGGTCTGGTCCTATCCCCAGAACATTACTCCTAATTTCTGCAAAGGCTATCAGTTTACCCACCATAGCAGTGAAAATTAAAAACTACATTCCTGAAATTGGCCTGTTTCCTAACAACATACCAAAGGAAAGCAAACAGAAAAGGTATTATACGTAACTTAGTTAAGATTGCTTCTTTTGTATTTGCTGCAGTGTAAACATATATTCCCTTCTTGCTCCTCCAAACTGCCCATTCCAGCTGAATTGTGAACTATGATTCTAAGGACATCCAACTTTCGTGCTTTTAAAAATGTAATTAAAAAATCCTCCTTTTATTTACAAATTCCCAAAAAATTCTTCAAGTTCTGCTTTTTTTTTTTTTTTTTTTTTTT
>NDXB01010873.1:0-19486 GCA_002631895.1 Agapornis roseicollis | reverse complement strand
CATGGGAATGAGCTCTGTTCACGTAGCACCAGGTAGTCAGGCTCAGGTGTTTGACACTAATGTGCTGAATAGGGTGTGGATGGGGAGAAGGCAGCATTTGGTGATGGTTACTCATTTTAAGGATGATGTTGAAGAGGTCTTACAGGATAGAGCAATACAGCAGCAGGTTCTGTTGACTATACGTTGGCCACTGTAAATGTAATGCAGATGGGAATCATGGAATCCCAGCCTGGTTTAGGTTAAAAGGGACCTTAAAGTTCATCCAGTTCCAACCCCTGCCATAGGCAGGGACCTCTTCCACTGGAGCAGGGNAGGTTAAAAGGGACCTTAAAGTTCATCCAGTTCCAACCCCTGCCATAGGCAGGGACCTCTTCCACTGGAGCAGGGTGCTCCAAGCCCCTGTGTCCAACTTGGCCTTCAACACTGCCAGGGATGGGGCAGCCACAGCTTCTCTGGGCACCCTGGGCCAGCGCCTCAGCACCCTCACAGGGAACAGCTTCTGCCTAAGAGCTCAGCTCAGCCTCCCCTGTTCTGGCAGGTTCAAGCCATTCCCCTTGGCCTGTCCCTACAGGCCCCCTACCTCTGGTCACCCCTTGCGGACGGCGGCTGCTATTTCCATAGGCATCCATCAGCTCCCTATGGACGCTGATCCCGGCCCGCGGTCCCAGGGGGGCGGTGCGGAGCGGGGGCCGGGGCCGGAGCCGCCCCATCGCGGTCCGTGTTAAACCCCGCCCCGGGCGCGGCCGCCCGCTCCATGCCGCGGGCTGCGGCCGGTGCCGGGTGCGGGCGGGATGTACGCGGGGAGGAAGAGGAAGAAGCCGGTGCCTAAGCGGTGGGTGCAGCGCGGGTCGGTGCTCGGGGGGCGGGGGGGTCTCCGGCTCCCTCTATGGGCGGTGGGTCTCCGGCTCCCTCTATGGGCGGTGGGAATGAAGAGGAATATGGGATGCTCTGGGCACAGACTGGTCTGTGAGAGGCAAACTGGTTGTGGAGGAGCGGGGTGAAGCTGTGCTGATGGGAGCGTTGGAAAAGAGGAAGAGATAGGGAGACAGCGTGTTTGGGCTGCTGTGTTTTAATGAGGGTTGGTTGGAGCTGATACTTTGTAGGCTCCGGCATGTGTGCTGGTGGAGAAGATCCCAGTGGTGATTGTCCTGGATGCTCACTGTTCCTTTGGGAAAGCCTGTTGGAGAGTTTGAGGTGCAGGCTGGTTTCTGTTTCAGTGCCCATGGAAGTCAAACGCACACCGACTACTCCTTACCTAAACATCCGTATTGCTTAATGGTTACTTTGCATGCTGCTCGGTATTGCACAACACACTCAGATGTGTTGCTGGAGTATCCTGGCTTTGGGATTCCTCGGGTCTCCCATGTACCTGCTCTGAAGTCACATCAGCCTGGTTTACCTTAGGTCATGGGGTGGATAGGACATGAAGGTGTCAATATGGGGAGACTGAGCTGAGCTCTTAGGCAGAAGCTGTTCCCTGTGAGGGTGCTGAGGCACTGGCACAGGGTGCCCAGAGAAGCTGTGGCTGCCCCATCCCTGGCAGTGTTCAAGGCCAGATTGGACACAGGGGCTTGGAGCACCCTGCTTCAGTGGAAGGGCTCCCTGCCTGTGGCAGGGGTAGGAGCTGGATGAGCCTTAAGCTCCCTTCAACCCAAATTAATCTGTTATGTATTTCTCGGAGGCAGATGAGCTGAACCCAGGGCTGGGATAAAGGAGTAAGCATCACCATTACAAACCTATGGGAAGACGGTGAGCTGGAGTCTCTCTTGGATGTTTATTAGGGAGTCTTGAAGTGTGTGAATGCAAAGGGCTGTTACTCTGCCTCAAGCTTTCTCCTGCTCACTTTGAAGCAGTGATTTAGCCCTGTGGTGCAGCCAGACTGAGGGATTGGGCTGGATTTGTGTGGTGCAGCATACAGGAGAAGGTGTCCTTTTGGAGCAGGAGAGACCTTGATCCCTAATATTCCAGGGCCAACCCTGGTACTACAGGGCCAACATGGGAATCAGAGCTGATTCTTTTCCTCTGTGCCTTGGCACATCTTGCTGGGAGATCAGAGTAGGGCTGGGATGGTGGGATCTGCAGCCAGCTGGTTGAGGAGGGAAGGATGGGGGCTTGGGGGATGCTCTGGTCCCTTTGCTGTTTGCTCAGAGCTTGTTACTTGTTCAAAACCAATTAATGGTAATTAGGAGGCAATGTATCAGCTGGGGCACCCTCATCTCCGTTAATGATTAATGTCATTCCATACTTTCCAAAGTGATCGGCCTCCCGCTGTGTTCCCAGTTCAAAGGGCAGCTGATGGAAAACAACTGTGCAGCGGTGGCACAGCCTTTACCCTGCCAGGAGCAGAGCTTTCCCTACGGCTCTGCTCCAGCCTGAATGCACAGGGCTTGTCCGGGCAGCTTCTCCAGAGCACAGCCATGCTGAGCTTTGTACCATATCCATGTCTTCAGGCTGTGCTGCGTTAGGGCACCAGCGCACATAAAAGGACACCCTGGAGTGGTGTTCCTCAGGGATTGCTGTTGGGATCAGGACCAGCACTGACTGATGCACAATCAGCAAGTTTGCTGATGGCACTGAGCTGTGTGGTGCAGTGACGCGCTGGAGGAAAGGGATGGGACCTGGACAGGTTGGAGTGGTGGGACCATAAGAACCTCATAGAGTTCAACAAGGCCATTGGTTAATAAAGGCACTGATGCCAGTGTGTTTTGCCCAGCTCACAGGGACAAGTTCAGTGTTGGGTTGTACCCAGCCTTTCTGGAAAGCAGAGTACACCCCTTCTGATGCTTATGTTAGAAACCAGCATGGTTGAGGTCTCCTGGAGCAATGTTCCCGTTCTCCATTCATGCTTTGAAAGCCCATTTGGTAGCTCTCAGCAGTGCAAGCTCCTCATTTAATGCTCATTTCCTCCCTTGTCACACATGGGAGCAGTCCTGCCAGGCAAGATTTGAGGATGGGAGTAGAGGGGAGATCTTAAATTGCTGCTAACCACTGGCAAACCCTGTTATCTGAAGCTACTTTAGGAAACAAAGATGCCTGCAGAGAGGGATGTTGTGGTTAGAGGCATTACATCAAGGCAATGAGTTGTATGGTAGGGGATGCACTTGAACCAAATACAGAGAGAAAGGAGAGCCTGAAGGGTTTTGCTTCAAGCTACAGAGGCCAAGCTGGCATTAGCAACCAAAGGAGACAAGGTGACACCCTAGACTCATTATAAGGTTATTAACTAACCTCTTCCTCCTGTGGATGGAGCTTCAGTTGTAGTGTGTGAAATAACCACAGCTGATGGAGACAGGTCCCCATGGATGCTTAAGAACTGCTCTTGTGGACCCTATGCCTATGCTGAGGACCTGGTGAGCTTGTGGAACATGGCCATGGAGATACCCGCTGTGTGGGATGAGGAAGAAGAAGAGGAAGGACAGAGCAGAGGGTGGGTGGAAAAGTCTTAACCGGAGTGCCAAGGGATGCTCTGATGGCCCATAGGTCTCTGTCCTTGGTGTCCCTTTCCCTGCTAGGGCTCGGTGGTGGGAGCAAGGCTGTAGTATGTCAGTTGTATTGCACATGGAGGTGCCCATCTGAGCATCACACCCCGAGCTCTACAAGGTGGCCTGCTGGGATGGCCATTACTCTTCCAGCCATTGCCTTCTGCTGCCACATGGCTTCACCTTGGCTTCCTAATGTTTTACTGTAGTGGCCGCTGTAAAGCCAACACGAGTCTGGCATGAGCCTGGTTGGACAGATCTGCTTGGATTAACCTCTCCTTTGCCTCTTCCAGCCCCAAACCACCACCCCTCGAGGGTGTGAAGTCCAACCCTTCCAAGCGGCACCGGGACCGGCTCAACCAGGAGCTGAGCAAGCTGACTGGATTGCTGCCCTTCCCTGAGGATGTGCGCACCAGGCTCGACAAGCTCTCCATTCTACGCCTGGCTGTTGGGTACCTGAAGGTGAAGAGCTACTTGCTGGGTGAGTGTACATGGGTTGTGAAGGGTGATAAAGCCTCTGGGGTCAATCCCTACCGAGCAACTCGCATCCTACCCCGATCCATGCTTGTTTGGGAATGGGAAGTTGTGTCCTGCAGGTAGGAGTTGGGGGTCTGGCAGCTTCTCTATCTACTTCTCATTAGCAACCATTCCCGTCCTTTATGCCCAAAGTGCCTCCTGTGTCCTGCTCCCACCGGCCTATGGTGAAAAAAGGGCCAATAGGTAAAACTGTTGAGCAGCAACATCTCCCATATTTAGCTGGATCTGTGATTTATAGCTAAATGAATTAGGCTGATACAGGCCAAGAGATTGAGAGAGCTAAGCTGGTTCAGCCTGGAGAAGAGAAGGCTCCTTAAAGAGAGACCTTAGAGCAGCTCCAGTGCCTAAAGGGGCTGCAGGAAACCTGGAGAGGGGCTTTGGACAAGGGATATAGGGACAGGACAAGGGGTGGTGGTGATGTGTGTCATGTTGGTATCTCACTGCTCTACTTGTCATCCTGGTACTGCTGGGCTTGGCTGTGGTGACATCTATCCCACTTCTCTAATGAGTGTTTCCAGGAGATGGAGGGTGATGCTTCATGCCCAGAGATGCCGGTTAATTTCTGTGGGATGGAGCATTGAGCTGATACGCCTGGAGAACCAATACCCTTAGGTTTGGCTCCCTGCTAACTGTGGAGACCCTGGTACCACAGCAGGATTGTGGCTGGACACTGCTGCTGTTTTGCTCATGTCATGAAACTGAGTGTTTAGCATCACTTAAAGAATCAGTCTGAGATATTGATACAGTAATTCTAATAGAAACCTGCAAACATGTGATTCAACAGCATTCAGTGGCAAGGTCCGCTCTACTCCATACTAAAAGAGATCGTGCCTGAATTGCTGATGATTGACACAGGATTGGGTTACAGTGATTTATACAGAGTTGAATTGAAATAGTATGTGCAGAAACAGAATCATAGAATCACCTCACCACCCTCACAGGGAAGAGCTTCTGCCTAAGATCTCCCCAGAGAAGGTACAAAGGCATAAGGGAGACCCTCCTGTTGAGTCATGAGGTTCAGGTTAGGCCCTGTTACTCTCTGGAAGTCTAAGTACAGCTGAATCCAGTCTTATCTCAGCCCTGGTCAAGGGCATGCCACTGGAGTTCCTGCCTGCTTGAAGGTTGTGCTGGTACCGGGTGACTGTGCTTAGGTCAGGAAAGCTGTGATCCAGGAGGTCCTTCCAGGGAGCAAGATCCCAAAGGATGCGATGGGGCAGGAAGAGGCACCCTGATGCTCTCTTTAACTGATAGGGCCAGGTTCTTCATCACCCAGCACATCTCTGGTGCTGAAGAGGGAAAATGGGAGTGCAGAGCATGGCACCACCTGCATGCTGCAGTGCAGATGAAGCCTGCAACATAGCCAGAGGTTGCTTTTAGAACCTGTTTATCAGCAGTGGCTTAAATACTGCTGCAAAGCAGTGCTTGAGGGCTGGAGACGCATGGACTGGCGTGTGAGTGTGTCTGGCATAGCATGGAGGTATGAACAGGTTTCATCTCCAATGCTTTGGGCTTGATGGCATGGGTGATGGATGGGCCCTGGTGAAGGCACAGCATATGGAGGGCAGGAAGCCATCAACATACTTACAGGCATCCTATTGCGTCCTATTCCAAGACTGAATAAACTTGGCTGCCTTAACTTTTGCTCCATACAAAGCCTGTTGGGACTCTACCAGGACCTTTTCCAGCTGGGGTTGCTGGTTGCCAAGAGGAGACACTTATGCCAAGCTCTCCAGCTGAGATCCATGCAATTCCCACTGGGATGCGCTCAGCACGTGCTTCCCAGCATGAGAGCTGCTATGGAAAAGCAATCACAACTGAATGACTTCATGTGGAGTGGCAAGTTCAAGTTCACCCCTTGCCCTTTCTTGCCAGGCCAATTACTCCCATTTGGCCATGGTGCCTGTGATTCCCAGCTCATTCCACTCTCTTTGCCTGCGTCTCTCTTTTGATGCTCATCTTGTTTGACTTCACGTCAGCCCATAGATTCATCAAGGTCAGCCTCAACCCCTGCCTGATGAAGACCTGTATCATCTGCAGCCTACTCTTGATGCAGCACATCAGAGGTTTCAAGGGGAATTGGTGGAAGCCCTTGTGCTGTGCCTTCTGCTTTATGCAGGCTTCATTCCTGCAGCAGGAGAGCACGACATTGCCTGAGCATCCCTGTCCTCTGCTGCCTCCATGAGCAGTCAAGCCCATTGCCTTGTCTCCAGGCAACTTGAATTGCTGCCATGCTGATGAAGAGATGCTCTTTCCAAGCATCTCTTGAGTCCAGGCTGGGATTCTGTGACCACAAAGCTGGGATGGAGAACCGCTGGTCCTCCCTGTGCCTGATAATGCTGGCACCATCTCAACCATCTCTGCAGTGTCAGCGCATCCTGGAGGTGCTCCCTGCATCACCCTCACCCAGCTGTGTTGGGGAGGCAGCAGGAGGGGAAGGAGGCTCCAAGCCATCACCCTTGTGATGGGCTCTCATGATGTGATCATTCCTGGTGTGTGTGTGTTTATGTGCTGGTGGAAACCCCTCGGAGACCAATAACTTCTCAAGTGAATGGGGAATGTTTCAGGCGCGATTCCTCCTTCCCATGAGGTTATCCATGGTGGGGGCTTTCTTCTGACCTTTAAAGGCACTGTTTTAGCCTTTTCAAGGCACAAAGTCTCTGTACTCCTCTGCAAGAACAAGGCCAGGCCCCATGTGTTGAGTTAGTGATGAAAGTAAGGGTATCCCATGTATCCTGGTGGGAGAGGGCTGTGTGAGCATCTCCTTGGCCTCTGGGCTGGATGTGAAAACAGCTGCTCTGCACCACCAATGCTTAGAAGCACCATTACAAGACATGCCCTGCACTTAGAACCTTGTAACCCCTGTGCAGTGATGCTTGATGGCAAAGCAGTTAAGACACCATCTCTTTGGCTTTCCTTCCCTTTCCCTGTGTCCCAGGCTTTCTCCCCAAACCAGGCCATCATAGTGTGTCCCATGGGAGATACAGTCCACAGGGTTTCCTAGCTCAGAAATGGAGCACTCTGTTTGAGAGGAGGGAATAGGGGGTATCCCTAATGGAAGATGAAAAGCCCCCTGCTAAGATCGGTGGGAGAGCTGGAAGCAGTCATTCTACTGGGAAGTGTCATAGAGCAAATAGGTGTTTCCTATTGGATCCTATAAGCCCAAAGCTGCTCTCCCTGCAGAAAAGTTCCTGGTGGACACTGGGAGAGAGCTGGAGACCATGTGCCTTCAGGATGTGCATCCTTGCAGAATGCTCTCTGCCCTTTTGGAGCTTAGTGTTGGAAGAGCTTGGTTTCCTTTTGTATCACCCTGCCATCTTATCTCATTGCAATGCTTTGGAGAGGAGTCAGCCCTTCCAAAGAATCCAGGGTTTAAAGGCAGAACTGCTGTTTCATGTTGAAACTATTCTGCTACATCATGTGCAAATTGAAGCCATATCCATGGGCCAGATGGGCTTTGGATGTTTGTCCTTGGGGATTGTGTGGCAATGGTGCGAGGAGGCTTTTTGCTGGGTGAGTGCCTCAAACCTGCTTTTGCTGTGCCTTTCCCTGGCTGATCAATAAGCTGAGCACGGAGACCACTTTCCTAGCATTGATCCTCCTCTTTCCCAGCCTTTCCCAAAGGTCTCTCATTGCCTGGATGGGCTAATCCTCCTCTTGCTGATTTGGGAAGCGTCTGTGCAGAGGGAATGGGGGCTCATATGGGGTGCAATGCAGGTTCGTGATGAAGTGACCAACAGGACAAGGGGAATGGCTTTAACCTGCCAGAGGGGAGATTGAGATGAGGTTGGACATGGCTTTGAGCACTTGCTCTAGTGGAAGGTGTCCCTGCCCATGGCAGGGGATGGAACTGCATGAGTTTAAGGCCCCTTCTAACCCAAACCATTCCATGATTCTATGAAGTAGCCCAGTTCTACCAGTGATGGAGATTGAGGCTTATTCTGCTTCATGGGCTCAGAGCATCCTCTCCACTGCTCCTCTGTGCCACCTTATGCAAGACCTTCAGGGAAGTGTCTTTAACCCTGTGCCTGGCTGCTTGCCGTGCCATGAGCCTGTGGCCTTGCTGGCACTCAGGCTCCACGTGTCAATAGTGTGCTTCCCATGTGAGAGCTGCTTTGGTGTTGCAGGATAAAAGGTAGAAAAGCTGGAAAAAGCAGAGTTGCTGCGCGCGGTCAAATTTTGCTGAGTAGAAGAAGAGCAGGTTGAAGAAGAGCAGGATCGCCGTAGGGGAAGAATGCCAGTCGACTCAGTATGAGTGGTAGAGCAAACTCCGTTTATTAGTAACAAAACACAGGTTTATATAGGGTTATAATAGCTGACCATGCGATCATGCAAAAGCAGATTGGTTAAACACCTTGTTCATGCACTGTCCATGCGCCTAAATACATATTCTTATTGGTTTGACACTTTTTGCGTGAAAACACGTAGGATTCTCTTGTCCATTGTTCATAGTATCTACTAGCTGGTCTAAACTGGTACAAGCAGGCAGAAGGGGAATTCCACACTGGGCACAAACACAAGGTTACTGACGGTCATGCCTTAGTTCTTAGTGTTCACAATCTCTGTTCACGGTCTGCTTAGCCGAAGTAGGCCTCAGCCTTGACTTCTTGTCCAAACACCGGGTTACTTGTTTCAAACATGGAATGCCCTTGATCAATCAACCAATCCTCCACACTTTGGGTCTTATCCTGTGTGGTTTTGGTTGAGGTGGTGCAAAGCCATGCCTTAAGTTTTGCTGGAAGCTGAGTTTGGGTTGAGTTTGCTCAATGAGAATTCCCCAGCTGAGGAAGTACCACGTTAGGGATATCCCTGGCGAGCTGTCATCCTTATTCCTATTCCCTGAGCAGCCAGTCCTGAGTTTCCTGTGATGCTTGAGGTCCTCTAACCATGGATGTTGCCTTGAAGGCATCCAGTGAGGACATGCGAGGCAGCATGAGGAGGCCATGGCAATGGCAGCCAAGAGCTGCTCAGTATCTCATTGGGAATGTCATGGCCACCAGCCCTCTGATCTGCTTCCGAGCAGCCAAAGGTAGCAGGAAGAAGTGTGGGTGCTTTGGTATCATCTCGGATGCTTTGGGAAGGTTTTCCACTGTCCTTTGTCATCAGTGAAGGGCAGGAAAGAAGATGTTGTGGCACTGGGGTGGCTTAAAGCCAACTTCAGCTCTTCCAGGCTCTAACCTGGAGGCTTCTTGCTGCGTTGTGTGGTGTTTCCTCCCTCCTGTCCTTTGCACCTCTGCTCAGACCTTGGCAGAAATGAGGTTTCCTAACAATGGGATGATAATCCCTCGGAGGAAGCATTGAGCAAGTTGGGCATGTCTCTCTATGTCTCTGTAAAGGGGCTCTGCTCCAGTCCCCACTGCTCCCATCCTCCTGCAGGCTGCATCCATGTGCAATGGTGCAGCCATGCATGAGTAACCCTGAGGCTGGGAGGAGGAGGGAGAGGCTCCCACTTCACCCCTTCCATACTCATTACTTGCCCTCTTACCTGCAGCCACAGCTACGGATGTTGGTGACTACGTGCTGGAGCAGCCCAGAACCCCAGAAGGGAGCAGATGGATGGATCCACAGGTCAACAGGGAGCAGTTTCCTGAGGGGGAGCTGCTGCTCCAGGTACTGTGCTGTAACTTGGGTTGTGTGGGCTCTTCCCTTGGCTCCTGCCACCCAGCTATGGTCCCATGCAATGGAGCATGTGGTCCCATCAGCAAGAGGAGACCCTGTCCTACCTTGGCTGCTATTCTGTAGTCACTGAGCACCTTGGTGCAGGGAGCAGTGACACTGCCTGGCTGGGATGGGGCTCTGGACCCACTCTTCTCACCCCGAACAGTTTGATGCCCCTTTTCAGTGTATTTGTCCCATAAACTGCATCTGTAACAGAGCAGGGCTTGGGGTGGTGGATTGTGCCCTATCCTGCAGCAGTGTAGGGACTGATCCCTGGTTAGTGTCTGAGGTGATGGGTTTCTTGGGTTCCAGTCAATGCCAGGAGGAGAATGGTGCTAGAAGTAGGGTGAAACATCCACCAGGAGCATTTTGCTCTACCTGAGGCATTGCATGAACTCCTTAGGATGAGCTCCTGGGATAGAAGATGGTTTAGTTTCGGGATGGAAAGGTGGATCTTGGAAGATGCTGGTGGACAGAATCAGAGGGTGATGGGAGCTCTGCTTTGCAGAGAGGCCAGTGCCTGAGTGTGTAATGAAACAGCTGCCTGTGAACTTCAGAGGAGCTGGTGAATCAGCTGAATGCTGCTTGTTTGGGCTGCCAATGGAAGCTGGAAGGAAATGAGGTAGGAAAAGTCACATGGAAAGGCTGGTTGCAGAACCAACACCTGGGCACGCCAGCTCCAAATGTGCCACTCCTTGGGACTGCAGGACAAGTCCATGCAAGACCTTGAGTTGTTCCATTGCTGTTTCTGGCACTGCATGTGTCTGTGCTTTATGGACCTTCAGTCCCCTTCTCTCCCACCAGCAGATGAGTGTTTGACTCTCCTTAAAGCCTGCCTTTGTTGCTTTCCAACCCAACAGGGTTCGAACTTGATGATCTTAAAGTCCTTTCCAACCCTAACTGTTCTGTGGTTCTATGATAGCCAGGAGAGAGCCTGTGGTCGCCCCAGTCCCACGTTGAGCAGCTCTCTGGAGGCTTGAGCTGAGCCATATGATGGCAATTTGTTGAGTATTGGCACCTTTGGGTGACTGGAAGTATCTGGAGAGCTTGTGGGGTGTTAATGGGGCACAAATCCCCCAGCTGAGCTGCCTGATGGCCTGTGTTGGTTCTGCTTTGAAGAGTGTATTAGTCACACACTGACATCTGCAGAGCAGCCTCTGAGTCAGGGACCCGTGGGGATTGCAGCACACAAAGGGAAGGGACCGGTCCTGCTGCAAGCTGGATCTGTGCAGGATCAGGCACCCATTCAAGTAATCCCAGTTGCTAAATGGAGCCGGCTCCCATGAGCCTCAGTGTCACTGTAAATGGGCAAGTGCATGAGCTGTGGCAGCAGATTGCTCCTGCCTCCTCTTTGCAAGGAGGGACAGAGCCAAAGGAGCAGCAGCCTGCTCTCCATCCCTGGCAGTGTTCAAGGCCAGGTTGGACACAGGGGCTTGGAGCACCCTGCTCCAGTGGAAGGGGTCCCTGCCGATAGCAGGGGGCTGGAGCTGGATGAGCTTTAAGGTACCTTCCAACCCAAACCGTTCTATGACACAGCGTGTCCCCATGGTGCCTCCCAGGGGCAGCTCAGTGCAGTTGAGTTGGGCAGTAAGGGCCAAGTCCATGCTTGCCACAGAAGAGCATAGCTGTGCCTTCTATAGCAGTGGTGGGTCCAGAAGTGGTCAGTCTGCCTTGGATCGTTGCTCGTGCTAACACTAAAGAAACACCCCCCCCAAATCCACCAATTTACCAGGATTAAAGTCTTGCATGATCCCAAGGTGCTTCCATCATCCTGCTGATGAAGAAGGTCCCTTCCTGTCTCCAAATGCTGAAGAAACACTTGGGGAAGTTCATCTTGCAGCAGTTGGATTGTAGATGGGGAGAGTAACTCTGGGCTCAACTTCTGCTTTCAGGCACTCAATGGATTTGTCATCGTTGTGACTGGAGATGGTTGTATCTTATACATCTCCCCTACTGTGCAGGACTACCTGGGCTTTCATCAGGTGGGTACCATGGCTGCAACCAGAGGGATGCAGTCCAGCTCTGGGAAGGAGGTGCTGCTAAAAGTGATGCCAGGGCTTTATTCTTCCTTCCCAGCTCCCTTGGGTGTATGTATTCTGGATGTATGTTTTCACATGACTCATGTCCTTTGGGGGCTGTGAAAGCCAACAAGACTCTTGTGATTTAGCAGGAACAGATGCAAGTTGAGCAATGGCAGGCTTTAGCTTTTTGTCTCCCTGTGGAAGGGCAATGTGAAGGTTGTCTTGGATCATGCTGCTGGGCACTTGTGCTCTGAGGGCATCTTGGCATCAGGGTCAGTACCATGGGATGCCAAGGACAAGCAGGTCTCAGCCCACATCCACCCAATACTGGCCAAAAGACTGAGTCCACATTAGGGCTGTGGGGCTGCCAAACCTGCATAGGTGCTGCTGTACCTGCAGGGACTGATGTGGTGACCCCAGCCCTGCCCTGGGCAGCCTGTTCCAATGCCTGAGCACCCTGTGGGCAAGGAATTGTTCCTCAGCTCCATCTAAACCTGTCCTGGTGCCACTTGAGGCCGCTTCCTCTCGTCCCATCCCTTGTTCCTTGGGCTGGTGCCCCAAAGTGAAGGCAGTTGTCAGGCAGGGAGTGATCTTCTCAATGTACCTGTGTGCCTGGTTAAGCAGGGTGCTCTGCTCTGGCATGTTCCTAAGGGAGTGGCCTGAGCTGCCCATAGGTGGTCAGGACCATGCTGACCATCACAGTGTGCAGGACTAGGATGGGCAAGGCATGGCCCTAGAAGAAGGGGGCTGTGTTGGGAGGCAGATGTGAGGACTTGCTGGTGTTCTTGCTGTGTGGCTTTTACAGCCCAGCATCAGCATGCGCACCTTCTCTGGTGGCCCACTGAAGGAAGGTGGTTTGCCCTGAGATACAGATTGCCACAGGCTGGAAGTTAAACCCCCTATAAACCCACTTTGTAAACCACCAAACCCCTCTGCATAATTCGGGGGGGTGAGCAAAATAGATTGGTTTGGTCAAAATGGTTTGATGAACCTTGGAATTACTTTGTGCATTGATCCTGTGGGAGAAACAAAGCAGAGAGCCAGGGATGGCAACACAAAGAGGGAGCTTATGTGCTGCTGGAGACTGCAGTTTGTACCCCACCAGCACATTCTCCTCTGACAACCCACAACCCTTGTGACCCTGGGTTAGATTTGGTCCTGAGATGATGCTAGAGGCTAAGACATGCCAAGTAAATGCCACTGCTGTAACGTGCACCTTGCAGATAGGGAGCAAAGCTTCCCACAGAGCAGGCTGGGAGTCCATTTCCCAAGGACTGTGGTTAAGGATCAGGAGCCAGAGCCAGTGTGGGACATCCTTAGAAGGGCTAGGGGACGCCAGGAGAACCTGTGGGGAACAGGCTGGGAAGCTCTGTTTAGCTATGGCCAGAGGATGCTGGGGATACAGGCACTGCGATGCTCCTGAGCAGCCGCACTTCCTCAGACGTTGCCATTTCCATTATAGAATCCTCTGAGCTGTTCCCACAGTACCAGAGCCTTTTGCCTCTCTCTGTTCCCTTTTCCCCCTTCCTGAACCACCCTTTTTAATAGCCAGCAGGTTCCTGGTCCTTGCTCTCAAGGCATGCAGAGCTTTGTGTTTGCCTCTTTATGCCTTGTCCCTGTGCTTTTAGTATCCATGAAGGAAAGGCTCCTGCTGTGTCGCCCTCCAGACACCCCTTCCAGGCCTTTCTTCAACAAGCACTCTCCTCGTGTCGTTCCAGTCGGATCTCATCCACCAGAGCGTGTATGAGCTGATCCATGCAGATGACAGAGCTGCCTTCCACCACCAACTGCACAGGGCTCCAGTGTCCAGCAGCAGTCAGCATGGTGAGTGCCAGGGTGATCCTTCTGCATGGCCACTCCATGCTGGAAAACCCTCCTGCTGGCATTTAGAGCCACAAAGCACAGGGAGCATCCCATAGCCTTCCCTCTGGGACTTGCAGACATCCCATGGGTGTCACCAACAGGTTTGTGCTGTGCTATAGGGGTGGGTATGCTTTCCCAAGCCTTTTTGCTTTTCAGGGTTTGAAATCCTATTTAGTTCAATGGGAGCAGGTTGTTGCCTTGCTCCTGTGTGAAGGGGCAAGATGGCTTTGCCTTCCCATGGCAAGGTTGGGAAGATACTGCCTGTCTGGTGGAGGTCATGGGCTCATTCATTGGAGAAGAGAAGCTGTGTGGAGACCTCAGAGCAGCTCCCAGTGTCCGAAGGGAGATACAAGGATGCAGAGAGGGGCTCTTCATCAGGGACTGCAGGGACAGGACAAGGGGTGATGGGTTCAGACTGAAACAGAGGAATTTCAGGTTGGCGATAAGGCAGAAGCTCTTCCCTGTGAGAGTGCTGAGGCGCTGGCCCAGGGTGCCCAGAGAAGCTGTGGCTGCCCCATCCCTGGCAGTGTTCAAGGCCAGGTTGGACACAGGGGCTTGGAGCACCCTGCTCCAGTGGAAGGTGCCCCTGCCCATGGCAGGGGTTGGAGCTGGAGGAGATTTAAGGTCCCTTTCAACCCAAACCATTCCATGACTCATCTAAGCATCAAAGTCTCCACCAGGAGCAGTTCTAGAAGGCTCTGAGTTATGTACAACTTGGAAAGCTTCATTTTCCCATTGGTTTCCCAGCCTTTCCCATGGAGCTGCTGGCTGGATGCAGCACCACATCCAGCCCCGAGGAGCCCTTCTTCATGGAGAGAAGCTTCACCTGCCGCTTCCGCTGCTTGCTGGATGACTCCTCGGGATTTCTGGTAATGCCGGGATAACTTCTGTGGTTCTGTGGTGTTCCCAAGGACCAGTGGTGTCCCATGGGGAGGCAGCACAGCCAGTCCCCATCACCCTGTTTTCTAACCATGTTTTTTCTAATCCATGTTTTCTAACCCCATCCAAGGCCTTGCGTTTCCATGGGCGCTTGAAATGCCTCCTTGGGCAGCAGAAGTCACCACCAGACAGGTCCCCGTTTGTCTTCTTGGCCATCGCGACCGTCCTTCAGCCATTCTCCATCCTGGAGCTGCGCACTGAGACGCTCATCTTCCAGACAAAGCACAAACTGGACTTCACCCCTGTGGCCTGTGATTCCCAGTAAGACATCTCACCTTCCCTATGGCAAAATGAATGGGAAACCAGAGCCCATGGGAGCAGGGTGCTTCTGACCTGACACCCATGGCAAGGTGTCTGATGCTTCTGTCCATCCACTGCAGTCCCTCAGTACCATGAGGAGCAGATTAACTGGGTGCCAGCACTTCTTGGCTGCTAGGTTTTCACCCAGCCAACCCTGCATGGGGTGGTTCTGTGGGAGAAGGGGTGCAGCTCAGCACAGGATGGAGAGCTGTGGTACCCAGAATGGAAGGCTGTTGGGTAGGGAATCACATCTGGCTGGTGGGATGTAATTGGGGAATCCACCCCTGGTATCCCTGTTGGTCCCCATATTTCCAGGGGGACGGTTGTCCTGGGGTACACGGAAATGGAGTTCTGCGCGATTGGGTCTGGGTACCAGTTTGTGCACGCTGCTGACATGATGTACTGTGCCGAGAGCCACATAAGAAGTGAGTGTTGCGGGGAGACACATTGGGATGAGGGGGCTTGGGGGATTCCTATGGCTCCCCAGCACTCTTGCTCCTCGGTGGGGCTGTGCAGACAGCACTGGATGCGCCATGCTGGCTGCATACCACATTGCCCCTGTAGCATGGGCATGAGGTGATGCTCCAGCTCTGGCGCCGTATCCCTATGTAATAACCATGTCCCTGCTCCCTCTCTTGTCTCCCTGCCCTAGTGATGATGACAGGGGAGAGTGGGCCGATAGTCTTCCGGCTCCTGACCAAGAAGGGTGCCTGGGTGTGGGTGCAGGGCAGTGCCCGGCTGGTGTACAAGGGGGGCAAACCCGACTGCATCATTGCCCAGCAGCGAGCCCTCTCGTGAGTATCTCTGGGTCTCCATCTTCCCTCAATGCTCGCAGCATTAGATTAGACCTGAGGCAGAAGTTGGGGCTGGAACTGAATGAGCTTTAAGGTCCCTTCCAACCCAAACCATTCCATGATTCTATGCTCATTCCTGCCTGTGATAAGCTATGGGCACACAGCCCTTCCCCAATCCCTTCCCAGAATCCCAGTCCTCCACCAGCAGCGTTGTAGCCAGCCCATGAGCTTTAGAAAACCCAGGGCAGGGCTGTGAGCCCCGGTCTCACTGTTGAGAGGGTGGTTTTGTTTCGTCCCTTGTGGAGAAGGTGCTCATGCTGTTTTCCATCATTTTTCCCTCTGTCCTGAAGGGATGAAGAAGGAGAGGAGAATCTGTGGAAGAGAAACCTGCAGCTGCCTTTTACCTTTGTGACGGGGGAAGCGATCTTATACAGGAATGACCTTCCTGAGCCCCTGGACTCCTTCCAGGCAAAGGAGGAGCCACAGACACAAGCACGCTCCCACCCAAAGCAGTGCTTGGTAGACTCCAGCCCTCTTCTTGAGCCCATGATGAAGCAGGATGCATCCATTTATAGCTCCCATGCTGATAATGTGCTTCAGCTCATTGCTGAGCTCGATGGACTGAGCCAGGATGAAGGAGTCAGTGATGCCAAGGACACTGACTCCCTCCTGGTCATTATTGAGACCCTCTTTGAGAAGAGTGAGGCAGATGGAAACATCTCCCCAGCCCTTCAGAGCCTCAACGTGGACACTGCAGAGCTGCAGCGGTGGGAGGATGCTCTGCTCAGCTTGGGTGCAGAGAAATCAACAGTTCAGGAGGTTGGCACTGAAGTGACATCCTACATGGAGGAGATGCTCCTTGGTCAGGATGCTGGGAAGAGCATGGCATTCCCACCCTGCAATGAGGAGGATGGTGCTGCAGCTCATCTCCAACACTGCTGGGCAGCTCATTCAGTGTTTCAAGCCCCACCACAGCCCCAAGCACCCGGTGCCCAAGGCCAAGATGCTGTGGTCCCTCTGGTCTCCATCAGCTCTGCTCAACCAGAGCAGCAGGTTCTGTCTAATCCAGCTGGGCTGGTGGGGGGCACTGTTCTGGATGCCTCACTTGAGCTGGCAAAGCCAGGACAAGGGCTTCAAGCAGGCATTCCCATCTCTGCTCCTATGGATAACACTGTTCCTAATGATGACATCCAGCCAGGGGGCAAGCTGATGGGATCAAGCTGCCCACTACCATTGCACTCAAACACACCAGTGACCCAGTGGCACAATGTCCCTGTCCAGGCAAACCCAGGCAATGCTTTGGGGCAAAGCACATTTCCTGGAGGCTGCCAACTGGAGGCTTGGGTAACTCCAAAACGTCTGGAAGCAGCAGGAACACATCTGGAGTCCCAACCTGTGCTTGCTGGCAGCCCCAAGAGCCTCCCAGGGGCTGGGTTGTGGTTGCTGCCCTCCCAACCTGCTCCTGACCCTGCACAGGGCTTGCATGAGTCCTTGTTCTCCCATGGGGACCTCCATGAAGAGGAGGCTGTTCTTCCTGCAAGAGCATCACCAGAGGATGGGGGCTTCTCCGAAGAGCCCCATATATCCCACCTAGAGCCCAGCTTGTCCTGGGAAGGGGAACAGACAGTGCTCCAAGAGGAGAAGTGGTCCATGCAGTGGCTGCTGCAGGCTGAGGCACCCCCTTGTTGCAGTGGGGCAGGTCCAGTGCAAGGCAGCAGCCTCCTGCTGGGGTCTAGTGTTGGTCCCACACTGCCAGACCGTGTTGTGCTGCCTGAGTGCCAGTATGGAAATAGACATGAAAGCAACTTCCTTAGGGATGCCCCTAAGACACCCCTTCCCCAGCATCCTGTTGCTGTGCCTTGCCCCAGTGAAAGCCACCCTGGAGCATCACCAGGCTCTGGTTTGAGGTTCTCAGCATCTCTTCCTGCAAAGGTGGGTGCAGGAGCACTCGAGCAGGGTCCTGGCTTCCTGTCAGCATCCTCCTTCATGGGTGGGCAACCTCCATGTGCCTGTGAGGTCCAGCTTAAGGTGAGATGTGAGGGCTGCAGGACCTGAGGGGTGCCCCAGCGCTCATGGATAGAGTGAGAAGTGGTACCCAGAGGATGCAGGAACAGCATCCTTTGTGGGCAGCATGGGTTTGAAGCCTCACTGTAAACTAGGAGCCATGTTTTGAAGAGCCACCAGCAATTGGGAGCATTCTGGCCATGCACCACCTTTGAGTGCTTCCTGGTCTCAGGAATTGTGTCTTCCAGTGCCTGAAATGGAATTCTCTAGCAGAGCCTTCAGGCAGCCTAGGATTAAGTGTTTTGTTTGTTCATTTAGTTGGGTTTTTAACAGGTCTTTAAGGGAGATGCAGCCATGCCAGCAAGGAAGATGGCAGACTTTAGGATCCAAGGAAGGACACGCTATTTGTTGGCCTATGTGCTCATGGCAACCTCTTGCAGATGGGCCTGCTGTTTTATGTGCAATGTAGCACTGGATTGCTGTTTCTTAATGCAACATGGGCTCCTCATCACCTCTGTGATGAGGACAACCCTTGCCATGTTGAGTCCCCTGCAGCATCTCAGCCTGCCTGAGTGTGCTTCCTCCCCATCTCCTGCACTCTTCATCTCCTTTCCCTGTTCCTCTGGAAAAGGGGATGTTATCAGGCACTTGGAGAAGCTCAGGAGCACCTGCAGAGTCTCTATGAGAGATAGAGTGGGTGAGAGCAGAAGCAGCTCAGGATTTTAAGCTATTCAACAGGACTTTGGGAGAGGTGGGTACCAACCCGTTGAGACCTTTCTGTGCAGGAGGGTGAGGAAGTCCCAGCCAAGCTCCCCCTTAGGTCAGAGTGGTGGGCAGCATCATCCCTTCTGCCCCTCACACCAGTGGTAAGCATGTATGGTTTGCCAGTGAGAAAATAAAGAGTCCTGGTGTGGATTGGTTCATCTCCCTGCATCCCTTCCTTTGTGCCCTGCTTGCCTCACTCTGCTGGGGCTGCTTGATGATAACAGTACAGAGGATGTTTTGCCCTGCAGACCACCCACTGCAGATCCCGGGAAGCACGACATGCATTGACAAGCCAGATATCATCTCAAAAACCAGCCATGTCCAGTGCACATGTGGGAACCAGGGTGAGCTGCTTGCATTTTAGAGACCAAAGAGATGCACCGCTTGGTCTGCAGGCAGGTCTCTTGCTGTGTTGGGCCATGGAGGTGTTTGCTGGCATGAAGAATAAGACTTACAAAGCTTATCCATGGAGGTCCAAAGGTGAATTACCTGTGCCCATGTCTTTGGGCAGCGCTTGGCAGCAGAGCTGGGGGTTCCTGGTGAGTGGGCTCCCACTGCTGCACGCTTCCAGCTATGGACAACCTGCACAGGGTTAACCAAATGGGGTTTGCTTCCAAATGGGCCAAACTGGACCCTGCTCGATGGTGCTCAGCCCCAGCTCTCTCTTGCAGTTTACCTGTATGGAGAGGCAGCACGGGAGGAGAGCAGGAAAGCTCTGCCCACCATCCGTGCCGGGGAGTATGAGGCACTCCCCGAGAAGGTGACAGCGCTGGGCAGAGCAAAGCTGCATCTCCCCAGCTTCAGGGAGGGTGCTGGGGCTTGCAGGGTCCCCTCGCACTACAAGGAGCTGGTGGAACCCTTGTGGTGCTGCTGACCATGGAGGTGGATGTGGCAGGTATCAGATGGGGAGGGAGATGCCCGTCCCTCGGCAATGCCAGCCCATGTGCTTCTCCTCCCTCCTCCTTCCCAGCTTGCCAAACCAGAGTGGGCTCCTGATTTTGGGCCCCCAACCTTTGTGTCCCGGTGGGGAGCCACTGTCACGGGTGCTCGGACCTTCCTTATCGCATACAACATCAACCTGCTGTGCACCAAGGAGCTGGCGCATCGCATTGCCCTCAACATCCGTGAG
>NDXB01010869.1:0-27937 GCA_002631895.1 Agapornis roseicollis | reverse complement strand
AGGGGGGTTGGAACTGGATGACCTTAAGGTCCTTTCCAACCCTAACTATTCTATGATTCTAAGACGGAAATCCTCTGCAACTCTCACCCACTGAATGCTGACCAAACTAAAGAACACCCCTGCTGAAGCTGATACTCACCAGATGGTTATTAATTTTAATGATAACAAATGTAACTATAATGAATTACCTTACAATTTTGTTCAGTTCAGTACACATTTAAAGTTTACAATTCCATGCTGTAAACACGTGTGCCAGCACAGCATCCTCTTATTCTCGCCTGCTAATAAAAGACAAAATAAAATTCACAATGTGGCTGTCCATTAATAATTCACATGTGAGCCAGTATCAACCTGATGGTCAATGCTGAGCAATCTTTTTTCGGTCAGCAATGTCTGTGTCCCTTCAGCTGTGTCACAGAAACAGATCTTCAGCTAATGAAAAGTCAACAAAAGTCTCTTGAACTCTGTGCATGACTTAATTTACACATCATTCATAGCAAGAGCTGACAGGTCCATTTTGCAGTCCAGTTCTCTGTTTTTTCAGTCTTTAAAATCAATTTTTCCCCTTTTTTTGCCTGGATGCAATTTCCTTCAAAAACTTTTTAACAAGATAAACTTCTACAGAGTGTAACTCCTTCTGAAGAAATCTCTCATCTTGAAAGTTGAAAAACATCAGGGGAGGACTTTTAAAGCTGGTAACAAATGCTTCGAAATTGAACATCAAAACTTTGGTGCAGATCACTGTTTACACACTTGATCCTCATGAGAATTTAACACTTGAAAATGGCAGACCTTATAAGAAACAGTTGAAGACTTTCTTGATTATGGCCTTCTCAAACCTTACTGAGTTTTGCAACTTGGGTATTCTATGGTGAGATACAGCTAAAGAATACTATTTGAGAGCAATAAGTTTGTCTTGAATATACTGGCATTGAAACACGCTGAGCTATACAGCTAGATAAAAAAAATATCAAGCAAGTTCTGCAAGTTAGTGGGTTTCCCTGAGTTTACTGGAGCATGAGTTTGCCTATCACAACATGGGACTCACTGCTTTTATCTTTCAAGAGACTAACTGGTAATCAAATTTCAATGTTACATGCCCAACTGCATAACAACGATGAATTTTCAATCACCTACAAATCCCAACTGCAGAGCAATTGTACACTTCTCCAACAGGAAACAGCGCCACATGACTTACCTGAAATTCAATACTACTTGCATTTCAAACAGATTAACACACTGAAAAATGCAACTACAAATACCAGTACTGGATAGATGAGAAGGAATATATTCAGCCTCATAGATACTCCTTCAGAGTACAAACTACTCAAAGAGCTATTCACTGTAGACTTCTCATTCAGATCTAGTAAAAATGTAAACAACCCTTGAAAATTTTGTTTTTCCACTTCCTGTATTATGCAATGTACTCAAGTTATCTAAGACTGTTTCTTCAGCTGGATGACAACACGGCAGCATTTGCAGATCAGTGCTGATGTTTCATTAATGACCTCTATAACAAGAAGATCATTGTTTTCTTTTTTGTAAATGCTGGTGAACTTAAAATTGCATGAAAATTTACTACATTCTTTTTTTGGTGGCCCAGTATCAGAGAGAAGGTCGTGCTTGCTACCAGTAAGGACACTCTAACAATGTGTAAGCTATTTTGGGTGAGTGCCCAGTGATGTGAAAACACCACACAGTTAATGATGTCTGCCAGCACAAGAGGAAAGAGGAAATCTTGTACAGCTGAAACTCTTATTAGTCAAGGAGTCCTATCTAATAGCTGACTCAGAATACAGTTTAAAATTCTAGCTTTGCCACAGACTTCAGAGTATGGTCAGGCCAATTCATCATTTCGCTCCTCATTTATCAACCACATACTAGAAACAGTATTTATCTCTCTTAACTACTGATCTAGACCATAAGCTCACAAGTCAGAAATAACTACCTATGTAGCTGCAAAACAGTACAAAATAAAATAGCATCCCAGCCTGTAAATGAGAACAAGCAGAAGACCACAGGGCACACATCAAATAAAACTGTAATTCTTAGAGTAACCTTTTCAATCAAGAGTGATGTTTCAGTTCACAAATCACTCTGCAAACACCTTTTCCCAAAGCAAAATGTTTTAGCATAGTAATGAACTATTACTATTATCATATCAATGAAAAAAACACCACACTCTATGCAGAGTCACACTTAGTTTCAGGTACAAATGGGCAGGAAAATGCTGACCGCTTGTGTAACACCCAAACACTATTCCAAGCAGAAAACAAGGTTTTCAGAACAAATGTCCTTTTACAGTATTAGTACAAACTTTACTGAAAAGAAAATATGCACAGAAGACCACCCAGTGCCCTTCTCACATGCAGACTGATTGACACTTAGAAAAGCAGCATTTATGGAAACTGGAAATGCTTTCAGGAAAAAAAACACCTGAATGAATAAAGTATCAGCAAAAATCAAATAAAATCTTTACATTAAATAAATAATAAAAAACAACTAAAAATAAACTATGACATCACTAACAAATGCTTTCAATAAATATGCCACATTTAATTTTGTAAATGCCTTTGCTATCTTCCTAAGGCAAGAAGTCACGTTAAGAAAATGCTGCCACTAGCTGCAGCTGACACAAGGAACTGCTTCATCAAGGGCTCCTTGTTGTGTAAGACAGGCAGCAGAGAAGTACTCCCTGAGGGACATGAAACCTCATCATTCGACAAAACACCTCCCCCTCTCACAAATATTTGTGGGTCTTATTTGGCTACTTCTTTTGGAAATACTTACATGTTAGGTAACTACAAATATAGTAAGGAACTAAGTATTTCAGATTCTGTATTCCCAGTGACTGGACACACAAGTCAGAAAAGCACTTTGAGACTAGATGCCTGTAATGAACCATGCTAACTGCCTCTATTCAGCTCTGAAAATGCTAGAAAAATAAAGAACAGTACTTTAGTAGTTCAGTAAGATAGCTATAGCATGCAGGAAACAATGACAGCTTCATTGGATCAAAGTTAAAAATACATCATAAGGTGTGCGCAACATATTAGAACGTAGGTTTTCTAGGGACCTTGAACTCTGTATAATTACTGATGTTAGAGCAAACTCAGATGCAAAGGAAGGATTAACTTTTCTCCACAAAAAAAAACCACTCATGCTTTTATCACTTGCAGTTACATTTTCCTAGGTCACATCTTATCCTAATAATCCACAACAGTGCATAGCCACAGCAATGAGAGTCTGAGCAGGGACCAGGATCTAGCAAGTGACTCTGAAAGAAGGATGCAAAAACACTGTGAAAAGTATTGGTTCAACTTGTGAAATCAGCAGGGAATACACCACTCATTTTGCAATTTTGTGCTTCTGCATCTTTCCAGAATTCTTGAAGAAAGAACTAAACACAGAGAAATAGCAAGGAAAGGAAGGGTTGAGAAGACGTGTAACAGCAACAATAACCTAAAGAGAAAATGCAAAGAGGGGAAAAAATCTTAGAGGGAAACAGATTTTGTATCATACCTAATCTAATCCAAGAATTCTACTAAAATAAGACAAGAAGTTCAGTGGTATTGAGAACACAACCACAAAATAAATCTTTCAGTGAAACACTCCTGGCAATTGCAAGGATCTCTGCAACATCTAGAATTCCAGTTCCCTCTATCTCACAGGCAAAACCACCTCAACATAGATGAAATTATGAGTTCCTTCTGCATCTCATTTACCTTATTTCTAGCCTCCATTATATTCTCTCATAAATTTACATAAAAAGCTATGGAAATCTATGTAGGGTTCCAAAAATGCCTTTTCTGCAGCCTTTCTGCTTGTAGCCTACACTTACCTCGGTGTCCTTCACCATATACACACAAAAATGTGGTTTTACTAAGAGTAAGCACACCAAATCCAAAACGTCCCATAGAAACTGTGAATACCTGCTGTTCTCCCTCAAGAACAACCACATAAACACTTGAGGTCTCTCTGGTATCAGACAGAAAAAGCTATTTCAATATAATCAGCAATTTTCAGCAGGTAGTGCAGCAACAACAACAGATGGTGCAAATAACCTGAGCTCTAAGAAGAAAAGCTATTCTGTTACAGTGCACCTTCTACTAACTCTGATGTAAAATGCAAGGTCAAAAGGATCTTATCATTAGGTGGCAGACTGGATTAAACTTTGTCAAGAGGGCCTAGAAGAACACTAGCCTTCTGCTACCAAGAATTGCACTCAAACTTCTTAAACTTTTTTTTTTATTATTTTTTCTGTGTTTAGAAAACCAGTTTGGTTCCTTCATTGTAAACAAGTATGATTTCACTGAATATTTTCTTTACACTGCCATAAGTTTCCTCTTTTACTTGCAATTCCCTTCAAAGTCCTATCTTTTGACTATTTCTGCTACAGAAGAATAATGTTCTTACAGTCTGTTGCTAGTACCTAGCTCACTAGTTATTCTAGCAAAAGCACCACAATATCAGAGCAACAAGAATGATGCGAGAAAGAAAATTCAGGCCCTAAAGAAGTAAATTAGTGTTCAAAAAGCAAATATGGCCATATGGAAGTACAAGAAAAATCTGCTGCTTAGTCACCAATGCCCACAGCACTTCGAAACTCAGAAGAGAAGCTTAAAAGAAGGGGAAAAAACCTCACAAGCTAGGAAAAAAAAAGTAAGAAAAAAAACAAAACCCAAACCAAACCAAACCAAACCAAAAAAATAAAAGCAGGAGTTGGAGATCTCACATAAGGAAGTAAACCATCATTTAGTGTTTTCAGAAGAAAAGGCTGGACAATGAACTGCACGGAAAAATAACGCATGGTTCATTCACTTTAGTGCTTAGAGGATGTGATTCATGCTAAAAGACCTGAAGGCTTTACAATGCTCTCTGCCAATCGAAAGATAAATCAAGAAGTTTGCAGTGTGTCCAAAAGTGATCATTAACCTTTCATACACCATCAGCAAGATGATAATTACTATGCCCAACCCTCACAACACTGCATTGAACAACGCATGTCCATAGGCACTACCAGGCATGCAATTCTATACATCACCACTTTAACTATAGGTTTATTTGAGGGCATGGCAATACTGCAAGCCCAGTACTCAGCAGAATGAGTTAAGATTTTCAAGACTGAAAAAGTCCCCTGTGACTGCACCTTTCTTGGCATACCCATGCTTCAAAACCCTTCAGACTAGACACAGATGATAGTGTGTTATGTATTGAGGGTGATGTCAGCACAAAATCATGAAATATTTTAAGAACTATTTAAATAATCTAAGTAGTTAATGTAGTCCTTGTTCCACAAAAGGAGATTGTAAATCACCTGGAAAGAACTTACATGAGGGGATGTCTCTGTACAGTATATTCACTGATGTTGACAACTTGTCAAGTGTCCAGAAATACTGCTGTGCTGTGATTTCAGTAGTTCTGAGACCACAAACCTGGTGACAAAGATGCAAACGGTCAGGTTGGTAAAGGCAACCTTTCAGTGCAAACTCATTTATACCTGTGTGAAATACGCGTTATCCTCTGAAATGTTGCAGGGGTCTGTATAATTAGATTGGAGGGAAGTGCAATCCCAGACAACATGGGAGCTACTACCTTTCTTCTCAGGTCACTTCACATACAGGTGACTACATCTGTATTTCTCAGCTCTTTGAAACATTTCTGGTTGTCTGGCTCTTCCCATCAGCCATTTGGCCACAGAGAAACTGCAGTGCTTAAATAGGAAGGTCTAAATCGCAAGTGATTTTTAGCATATTAGCAGCTTGCCTCTTTTCTTTCTTTACCCAGGCCTCCACTCTGTTCTGCTGCTCAATCATTGCAGAGGTTGGGCAAATCAGATGTAACCAACTTGGCTCACAGAGGACATAAATTTCTGCAGCTCTTGTTCCAGTCAATGGATTATCAGCAAATAGGGCAATTAACTCTGCTTCACTCAGCACATCCATAAAATGGGAGCTATTATTCCTTCTTTCTAAAGTGCCAGCAGAATCTTACATGAGAACTGCTGAAAACTTCCTATCTCCTATAGATCACAGTAGTTTGTCATCATGCCAGTTCCTTTATCCAGTGTTACCACCTGACTAGCTGCCCTTCTGTTTAATGAAACAACCACAGCAATGAGCTGGAAGTCCTCAACTCTTTCTTCCTACTCACCCATCTTCCCACAGTGCTATTTATGCCACCCCCATCTGACTACCTCCTCCTTTTCTCAGAGCTGGGGAAACCTGTTCTGCTGTTACAGAAAACTGTTAAGAAAGTGGAAAACGAAACCTTCAGAAAGCATATTCAAGAGTAACAGGGATTTGAATACTGTTACCTGGCCTGGTAATGACAAGAAAATGGCACCAGATCTAAATCATGACTGGGTAGGAGGTGGCCCTTTCAGCAAATATAGTCCTAGCAGGCTCCATTCGGCGTCTCTTTTGCTGTACAAACACTATTGCACTGAAGTGAAATATTTTGGCCTCACTCCAGTAATAACCAAGGCAGGCCATTGTTGTTCTGAAAGTAAATTTTGCTCCATGTGATGGAAGCAGCCACTGGCTACTAGATAGAAAATTCAGCAGAAATATCTCTTTGTTCTAGTATCTGGGCTAAGCCTTGATTTCTCTTCCTGCTGTCAAAAAAAGGAATGCTTTGCAAGCAGGACTTTAGCAGCAAGCAGTGATTTGAATGTAAGTTGCCTTGGTCTGGCATACTGCCTATTAAAACAGTTTGACATTTTCCTACGGCCACAAGATCTTCTGGGTTTACTCCCAGTCAGACAAGTTTACCTAAAAGAAAAGACAGAGTGCAAGTTAGATCTAGTCAGAATGCACATATTTTATTGCTGAGATCCACTGGGCATCTTAGAAAGCCTGACACTATGGCTTAAGAGTATAAGATGAAAATAAATAATGAAAACATTTTGATAATTAGACTGTCAAGCAGAAAACCTAAGAGAGCATATTTAGATATTCAAATGCACTTTAGATGCATGTGCATCAGCCCCTTCATGGCCAATATACTGAAAACATCAATAGTTTTTAGGAACAGAACACAGGCAAAACTTAGCCAGGCAGTGCTCTAGCTGCTTCCTGGCTTGTCACTGACACTGCTACCTCATAAGGCTACACTGGGCAGCAATTAAGTAGGGCTTGTTATTCACCACTGGCTTAGGGAATGAAAAAAGATGAATGAGCTTTCCCAGGCTGCAGGAATTCCAGGCTTTCTCTCAAAGAGCTGCATCAATTACTGTCACTTGTTTGTCAGCAGTAGGCCATGATTAATTGGCAAGATGTGCATTTTTGCACACCTTAAGTCATACACAGCTCTGGTGCCCCATCTGTTTTTATTGGTGTTACAGACCAAAACGTTCCACACCATGTACCTTATCAATGCTGTATTAATGTCTCACAGCGGACACAGGCTAAAACAACTTAAAACCCTACAGATTACCTAAATGTGCTGAAAATAAAGATGCAAAGAGAACTGACTGAAATATTTAGTAGATTTGAAAGTTGAGATACAAAAAAAGCTACAGACTTCAGCTTTGTTCAGCAAAATGAGAATGTTATGCTGGCAGAATAAGGGAATTTGCTGTCAGTACTAAAATGTGTGGAAAAGATTTTATCACTAATTCAGAATAAGTAGCACTTTACAAAACAACCCCAAGAAATTTACAAAGTAAACTGTCACTTAGCAAAAACAAGTGTGTCAAAATCAGCCTTAAGTTTCAGTTCCTCACATCCTTACTTTCCTATTTAGGATAGTGTTTCAATGCCTCTTTGCATTCTATGTGCTTTAACAGAAGTTCAACATGTATTCTAATGTTTCCTTGGCGTCTTCATGAACACATACACACATGTATGTGCTAGGTAGTGAGTACAAGAACTCCAGCACAGCAGGACAATACCNTTTAACAGAAGTTCAACATGTATTCTAATGTTTCCTTGGCGTCTTCATGAACACATACACACATGTATGTGCTAGGTAGTGAGTACAAGAACTCCAGCACAGCAGGACAATACCTGAGTCAGAGCAATCCCAGGCACAGCTACAGGTTGGGAAAAGAGGAGATTGAGAGCAGCCCTGCAGAGAAGGACTTGGGGGTGGTGGTCGATGAGAACATGAACATGAGCCGGCTGCAGTGTGAGCTCGAAGCCCAGAAAGCAACCGTATCCTGGGCTGCATCCAAAGGAGCGTGACCAGCAGGGCCAAGGAGGTGATCCTGCCCCTCTGCTCTGCTGTTGTGAGACCTCACCTGGAGCATTGGGTGCAGTTCTGGTGTCCTCAACATAAAAAGGACATGGAGCTGTTGGAACAAGTCCAGAGGAGGCCATGAGGATGCTCAGGGGACTGGAGCACCTCTCATATGAAGACAGGCTGAGAAAGTTGGGGCTGTTCAGCCTGGGGAAGAGAATCTGCATGGAGACCTCCTAGCAGCCTTCCAGTATCTGAAGAGGGCCTATAAGGATGCTGGGGAGGGAGTCTTCATTAGGGACTGTAGTGACAGGACAAGGGGTAATGGGTTAAAACTTAAATGGAGGAAGTTTAGATTGGACATAAGGAAGGATGAGGGTGTTGAGATGCTGGAATGGGTTGGCCAGGGAGGTTGTGAATGCTCCATCCCTGGCAGTGTTCAAGGCCAGGTTGGACAGAGCCTCGAGTGACATGGTTTAGTGTGAGATGTCCCTGCCCAGGGCAGAGGGGGTGGAACTAGATGATCTTAAGGTCCTTTCCAACCCTAACTATTCTATAATTCTATTTCAAAGGAACTACATTTTAATACACTTTTGTTTCTTACCCTTTAGTTTGTAGAAGTGATTGACAGTCCAGGCCAGACATTAAAACATCTGCATCTCCTCCTTCAGTTTCCCCACAACTCTGCAATATTCTGTGTTTGAATTAGAGTTTTTTTGAGTGAGCTAGATGATCTATTACTCTTCTCCTGAAAAGTCTTATTTTCTGTCCCTTTGTTGAAGAAATAATGCAGGCAAGAAGAAAGGACCTGTTAGGAAACTGAGTATTTCACATTTCCCCTAGAAACACTGCCAGATATTGAAAGTTTCCCATTGGAAGAGCAACTGCTCCATAATTACCTGAGATACATAAATTCATCCCAATAAATGATCCCAGATGGCAGGTTCCCACTTCTGTGGTGCAGAAGTTGCCCATGTCTATCAGGTGCTATCAGCTATCACTGTGAGCCTGGGCAGAGCCAGTAGCACGCCCAGCTACCCACACACGAAATCCAAACTGAACAGCTTCTGTGGACACCCACTCACAGCACAGGATGGCTTAAGCCATAGCAGTACAGTAATATGGCTTTTTGCCCAATTTTCACGGCTTGTACCAGAGATATGTTGAATTTCTCCAGCAGGCCAGTTTGTGTGCATCCAGAAAAGTACAGGATTCCAACAAAACAGCACACTTGGTGCAAGCTCTTGCCAGAGAGAGTATTCCAGCACCACTGCCTGCTGTGCTCACTGAGCTGCTGACAGCAGCAGCTTTAGAAAACTGAAGAGATAGAAATGGAGTATTAGACCAAGCTTTTGTCTTTAGCTACATTTTGTTACAAAGCCTGTCAAACTGCTCCTCCAAACTGCTCCGTGGTGCCAGATCTTCTCCTTCTAGGAAGCCAGCAACCTATTTTAAATTTCTATCCCAGAATTCACTTTTCACACTTATTATTTAATTCCCGACTTTGACCCCATGCTACCCATTTCTTCTTTCTTGTCCTTTGACTGTTAACATTTTACAAGATATAAGCCAAGAAGTTATTTAAATTATTTTGTGTCAACCATTACATTGCCACAACGATCCTGTCTGAAAACTCATTTATCTTAGCTGTGTTTTTCTGTTCCCAGCTGCACACTATGAACATAATGCACACCTTACTCTTAGTTCTAGCAAAGTTCAAAACTGCATTGGCATAAAACCCAGAAACACAGTGAAAGTGACAGATTATTTGGATGACTCCAAAACCCATGGAACATATAAATAATGTTTTGAATATCTGGGACTAGATTTCCATTTTTATATATTGCCTATTATATTGTACCTTGCAGGCTTATATACACTAATCCTCCTAGATGTATTCAGCACAGACAGTGATCCCTGGCCCTCAGTTTTGAAGCAATTTACTACTTCTGCACACACAGCAATATTTTAGATAGAAATTACATGTAGTATTGGCAAAGCACTATGCTGCAGAAGACTCTGATCTGTTCACCTTCTGACCTTAGAATAAGTTCTCAAAGCTTTGAATAAATTGGTGGTATTTCATATGCCTTGTCATTATCTTTCAATTCATGGGTTCCTGGAAAAGTCAAAATTGAACAGCAATTGTGTGACAGTAGGGGGATGAGAACGAGAACAACATGTAAAAGATCTGGCAGCTATGCCTTTGACAAATATGGTTTAAAAACAGAACAAAAGAACTTTCCAAACAAGAAGGTAGGTAGAACAATTCTTTCAGGCGATGCACTCAGAAGAAATACAGAAATCTAGAATGCTCCTTGTTTTTTCTCCTTTTGGTTCTAGACAATGCAAATTAGTCATAAGATCATTACAAAGACCTGTAGCCTTAAAGCCTGGATAATATAAATACACAGTATTTAATACACTTAAAATCCACAAGAGGGCAGAAACACAGGTAAACTGATGAATGCAAAAAAGACACAAGCATGAACAGAAGTGGTTTGGCTTTCTGTTTTGGTTTTGGGGTTTTTTTTAGGAGAATTTGATGTTTTGGTAGGGGAAATTAGATTTATAATTGCATTTAGACTCCTGATTCCATTTACTTAAATATATACCTTGCATATGGCGAAAATATGATTCCTATTACCCAGGTCCAGGCAATCCTTCTTTTGTTCTGAAACTGGCCTGCTTTGGTTCCACAGATAATCAAAATTACCACAATTCAGTCATTCATGTTTGTTCAGTGATTTCAGCTGGAAGGTCATTAATTGCTGCCAGTGATATAATGGCTTTTAAAAACACACAGATGAAGCCTGCACCCTCAGCTTGGCAGTGATATGATCAGTTTGGAGAACTTACTATTCCTTATTAGATATGAAGATCCATCTTGTAAAACACATGGATGTATATAAAAACAAAGTGCAAGACAGAAGTTGGCTCACATACTCAGTATAAGTCAAAAGAAAGACTAGGCACTTCATTTCAAAGCAGGTAAGTCCTGCCTGATTAGGGACTGTCTATTCTAAATCCTGTTTCTGAGATGTCCAAGTAAGGATACAACTAAACATGAGAGAAACTGCAGCCTCTCTACAAATGCTATCATTTCCCAGAAGATGAAAAATCTGGTTTTGGTTTCTACCTTTTCCATTAAAGTAAGGACTCCAATGTAGATATAGGGAATCCAAGCCAATGGGTCAATACAAATTAGACATGCAACTCACACTTCAGAGGACTCCATTCACAGGGATGCTACTGAGCAATCATATGGCTAGTAGCTAGCAGACTGAAATCTAAGTAGGATGATTCTTTTAAGACTTGCCAATTAAAAACTAAGCTAAACTAAACTAAAATAAAATGAAATGAAATAAAATAAAATAATAAAGACAACTACACCTGAAAGGTTAGATAATTTATATTATCACTGAAATATATAGCAGAAAAGTACAAGTCTGGTACAAAGCAAATGCAGTAAGTTATATATGAGGGAGAGACAACATTGTTTTTATTTTCCTTCTGAAGGGCCATAAAATCTTTACATTTTAAAAAAACCATTAAACCTGTGTAGCAATCCTAGCAGGTTTTCCATCTGACCGAGAAAGGCTAATTTCTCACCAACAGGCAGCCATTTGCCATCTTTCCAGTGATTAGCTGAGTGATGTTTAGTTTTGTGGTGGTACGGAAGACCAGCTTTCTACATACTGATTTTTAGAACCAGGAAAACAAAAACAAAGTCCAAGACATCGTTTCATAGCTTTTTCCACTCTCATCCTCATTTGAATTCTGAGACCAAATTCAAACATTACAGTTCCACAATTGCTAAGCTGATGAACAGTATCAAAGCAAGGAAAAGAAATCACTGCTTCTAGCCATCCTTGCTGTACTGTAAAGGAGTGGGCAGAAGAATTTAGAGAAGCTTTGGTTTGCAGGTCAATACAGCTGACCTCATTCATAGCTCTAACAGAGAGCTTGCTGATCTTACGGCCTAAGCCTAGCCCTGTCATCCTACACAAATGACCTGAGGAGACAGTTTAGAAAGGGATAGCCACCTGACTTGGTGGCAGGTGTCAAGGGATAACCTTGGCTGACTTGACAACTACCCTCAAGACAGAAGAAACTTTCCATTGCATGCATCTGAGAAATACCCTTAGGCCAGGTCAATAGAAACAACTGCCAGATTTTCTCTCAGACACAGAGTGAGTTTAGAAAACAGCAGTATAGGAAGAGATTCAACAGAACATTTTCTTATGTGACTCAAGGCTGCTCAAGTCACAAGAAAGGGTTTGAAAGCTCAAGCCTTGGCACTCCTTACCCAGCAAAACTGAGTAATTCAACAGCCTTTTCTTTCTGTAAAAGCAAATAAGTAGAAAAAGTCCTCTGCATAAGCTGTCAGTGTCATCTGACAAGATTTATTTATAAACTGAACTCTGCTTAAAACCAGAAGGAAATGCAGTAAGTGGCCCTAGTTAGAAACAGCAAGCTCCAATAAACAAACACAAAAACCATGCATCTTGTCTTTTTGTAAAGATTGGTGTAGTCTTAATGTAATCATTCATCCCCTTTTGCATTCTCTAGACTGCATTTGATTAAACAGATACTTTCATTCTTAGTTTCATTATTCAAAGTTTTTAATAATTCAGTTCTAAGTTACAGAGATAAAGGAAGAAAACGAAGCTGAAGTGAGATCTGTAATCACAAATGTTTTCCAACATGCCCACAGGGCTTTTACTATTTCATCTCAACAGATTCAATCCCTGGCCTATCTACTATGAGACTGAATAAATTGCATAGAGATGTACAAGAAAATGTAGAGACAAATTCTTCTGAGTTTTATCACAGTATAAATGACCTATGTTAAAAAAGTCAGCACATATCAGACAAATAGACTTCCATGTTTTCAAACACTTAGAAAAAAGATGACATTTTATGAAACAACTTTGATGTGTCTTCACTTGCAAAGCAGATTTATGATCTAATTTGAATTTGGCAGATAAAATTTGTTAGAGAATATCTTAAAGTCTGAGGCATAGCCCAAAAATGACCACAGTATTAGTACCAAAGAGTCACTAGCTAATGCTGCAGTGAAGATATCTAATCCAGCAGCAACATTACCTGTTGCAGTACTTCCAGTTTTGTCTGAACAGCTGTTAAATTGGAAATGAACTTGTGGATTTAAGGGCTTACAGTCTTTTCCTTGTAAAAGGTTGTCCTGGGTTCAGCAGTAGCAGTGATTTATCTCCTTCTCAGTAGCTGCTGCAGTGCTGTGTTTTTGACTTTCAGCCTGGGAACAGTGCTGATAACACCTACTGATGGTTCCATTTTGCTGAATGCTCTTCTCAAATTAAAACAGAAATGAAAACAACCTCTCCTCAGTTACTGCTCAGCAAACACCATGTTGCTTTGCCACACAACAAACGCAAGGAGAAAACTGTGAACCACTTATTCACAGTTTACTACTTGCTAGATCTACCTGATGCTAGCTGCTGTATAAACATGCTGAGAGACACATTCATTACTTCAGGGATTTCATAGTCAAAGGGCACAAACAAATGATCAATGACAGTTGAAGTACATTAACTATATTGTTCAAAAGCTGAAATACCATAGCTAACCATGTATTTGCTTGTGATGTGTATGTCTCGTGGGAAATCCATTTACACAGAACTGACATCATGCATTAATGAAAGGTTATAGTTTTGTCTGATTGCTGGGGTTTTGGGTTTTGTTTTTTTTTTTAACAAAAGAAATATCAAATTAAAAATGAGACATACATGCATACATTTCTACCATTTGGTAGAAATTAGTTCAGTTCCTCCATCCTACTACCTCAATGTTTCTGAGGTGATCAGGCCCAGGACACACCCAGTGATGGAGATTCAAGAGTATTTTCTTGCCTACCTCAGTTGAAGTCCAGAGAAACACATGGACCACCAAGTCTCTCTTCCCCTTGTGACATGGGTGAGGGTTTCTCCCAGGTTTCTTTTGTCACTGGAGGATGATGACAGCTATACATCATGCACAGCCTCTGATCGCACTCCTGTTGCAACATGAGAGGTAGCTGAGGTTAGTAAACTCAGAGAGGAATACTATTTGAACATAACAAATAGGGCTCTGTGAAAGTAACACAGCAGACCAGCAAATGTTTGCAAACACCAAATTTGCCAGTGTACTGTCTGCCCTTGTTCAAGGGGTGTCATGTATTCCACATCAGGTTACAAGGGAATGGAAGAAAAAAAGAGACTAAAAAAATAGATAATGACTATTAAATAAAATCAGAACTGTCAGTCCCAGGTTGACTTGCTCAACAAAACATTTCCCAGGTCAAGGAAACTGTTTATCAGTAACAACTTTCAGCCATTACTGCACATCCTAAATTACTCCATCTTCTTAATGTGCCACAATATGTACAAGACACAAAACTAAGCTCTCAGAATTCAAACACGGTCAAGATTACAGCTTTACAGCTGGAAGTGCTATCATATTCTGAGCTAATACTAGCCTAAAAAACCAAATGGGCAGATTTCAAATCTCAGTGTGAAGGGAAACCCTATAGTTGTGTGCAACATGTATGTAACTGAACTTAAAACGTTTTATTATTACCTGATCATAAATTGACAACAGCACACTGAGCTCTTCCACCTCCAAAAGTGATGGTTTAGAGTTACTATTATGCTATGTCTTTTAAACTGCAGAATTAAAATAAACCATAGTCAGAGGTATTTGAAGAAGAATGGCATTGGTACATATTAATACAAATACAGAGAATGAAATTTTGCAATTTAAAGCATAGATCAAAAGCATCATCAACATTATAAATTGACTCACAGAATATACAAATTGCTCTCACTAAGCTATGTCTGTATATTCAAATATAACATCATAAAATGCCCAGCACCATGTTAAATTACACTATTTCCTCCTTTGTCTGATTTCTAATTAGGACTTGCTAGTGGAAATGAAAAGATGCGTCAAATCCCTCACAATCGTATAGACAAAACAGAACTATAACATTAGCAAGTGCAAAGGATATTTATCATACTAATGATATGTATCAACTTTTGGCCAGATATCTGATCAGAATAAAAAGCAAAAGGAACTAGCAAGACTGCTGTTGTTCTTAACATCAGAGATGGAGCTCTCTCCAAGAAGGGCCAACTGCACTGGAAAAATAAAGAGAACAAATTGAATGTTATGATCTGCAGAAAATCCTGCAAAATAACAACACCCTTCTAAAATTGTAGTGAATGCATGTTATTTCAGGATTATCTCTAGCTTTTCATGTTATTTTGCATGGCACTATTTACTATGTAAAGCTCAGTATTTTCATTAATGATCAATTTTGTCCATTTGCCATGGTAGACAGTAAAGCAAAACAAACACACACACACACTAAAATATTAACCATTACCTTTAAACCAATGGGTTTCAAATTCTCACTGCTTAAAATCACGTGAAGGGAATGGTCTCTATCTTTTCCAAATGTTATACCAACTGGGAATTCCCACTTAAAGAAAAATGTTTGCTGGTTTGGGTTTTTTTTTATTGTTTTTTGTGTCCATTGTTGGTTTTGTTTGTTCATTTTTGTTTAAAAAAACACAAACAAAAATACCTATAACCAAATAGAAATATATTGCATTACATATCAAACCAGTTATACAGTTCAGCAACATGAATTCATGTGAATCTAAATTGTATTAACTCCGACTGCAATAAGTTCAAGCACCTCATGTAAAGAACTAGGCATTTCTTGCCATGGAAACACCTGTAGCTGCTGAGCCAGGTGCTGCACCTGTAGAAGCTCAGGCAGGTCTGCAGCCACTTTAACCCAAATGGAAAGCTCCTGGAGGCCAGCTGGCCTTCAACCTCCTGCACCTACTTCCTGTGTTTCCCATGAAGGTGTTTCAATTGCACGTCGATCCCGTCTATTCCTTGTTCTATTGAAGCCATTACCAAGATCAATGCTTCAGTTAGTTAACTACTACTATTGATTATACACAGCATCTTAATAGGTATATTGTAATTTATCAAGAAATAAGTAAAAAAAAAGTACAATCTCCTCTTCATGTACTCATTTTCAACAACTGTCTGTTTTTCTCAAAGACAGTTATTAATCCTAAGCATGTGACACACTTTTGCAGCAAAGGTCTCTAAGCCCTATTTACAATACATGTTCAATTACCCGCACCCCTCTCTCTCCCACCAAGGATTTTCTTTTTTGTTTCTTAACAGAGATGATTCTCTCAAAATGCTCAGAAAAAATATTCACTTTTTTGTTTGCAGTTGCTTTTTTTTCCTGTGCCTTAGCTCGCACTGACCAAATGAGAGAATGAAAAATATAAAGAAATATAAAGGAAGAAAAATATAAAAAAAATGTGATCTCAGTTTTTCTAACACCAAACTCTTGGCTTTTACTGATGTCAAAACTGCAGACAAACAAACAAAAAATCACCTCTGCAATGCTATCCCACCCTAGACATGTAAAAAAGAGTCATTGAACTATTTCTCCTTGCAGATAATTAAGTATACTACAACTAAAACACAAGCATTGGTATGGATTGATTTTGCTACCTGAACACTTAAATTATATTGATTTTTGTAACAACTGTAGCAATAAGTTAAAGTTCTCTGGACTTAGAAATACACTAGTCTGACAAACTCTGTAACAAATGCTCTCCTAATAAGGAGAGGAAGTACTCTTTACTTAGTTTTATAATGCCTATTTTTACCATACAATATATTTTATTTATATGAACAAATGATTTGTATGGAACTGGCAAAGACTCCGAGTTTTACATACCTCTCAGGAAACAAAAAAGGCATGAAGACAACTTAGTATGCTTTTACACAAGTGGTCATCACAAAGAAGTGAAATACTCATAATTACACTTCTCCTTCAAAATCTGCAGGAATCCAAAACAATTTAGAAAAGTATATGCATTTCAACATGCAAACTGAATACAGTAAGATATTCAAGTGTTACTGAATAATTATAAATCATGAAACATTAACCATGCAGTTTCCCTTCAAAACTAATACTGCCAATAACTACTGAAATTATAGGAAAATAAGTTTTATATTTAATTAAAATTAACAAGAGCATAAATGTTATTATGTAACACCATAGCAGCTACAACAAAATACAAAATTACATAAAACATACAGGTAGTGATAAACTTTACTGTCACATGCCAGTGTAACAACTAAGGCACTTCTTCCATGCTGAACCAACACACTGCAGAACAAAATTATATGAAGTTGGGTTCTCCATATGCTGGTCTTCTCCAGGATCCTCCTCATATGGATTTACACACATGTAACTGCTGTGGCCTACTAAAGTACAATTACATTATTGTCCAGACCTATGTCTGTTGCGTTACTATATTTTTTTTCCAACTCAGATCAACTTAGGAGACACTGGATTCCAATTTCAAATCTGCGGATACAGCTGAAGCTTACCCCTTTGCCTGCAGAAACCTTGCAAGTGGCTCATTCAAGACTAACTAGTCCTACGTAAATTGAACCAAGGACCTTTGAAATAAACAGGAAGATATCATTTCAAAGTTTTCTGTAGCTGAAAGCAGTGATAGTTCCTGTTTGTCCCTGATCAACTCTGTTATAACCTGGCAAGCTGAGTGTACAATTTCCTTGTAAATGGGAAGAAACCTATAAACTTGTTAGTTTGTTGTCATGGAACATTATAGGCTTACAAAAGAAAAGAGGTTGAAGACAAAAAGTCTCATAACAAAACATAGCAAAAAAATAAGACCTTCTGATACAGACCCTATAAATAAATGGCATGCCTTCTTCAGCTTGTAAGAAAAACAATAAATGTCTTCTGCTTATTTCTGGAGAAAAGCAATGACTTTGGCAAAGATTACTACTGGGATGCAGTGCTGGGTCTCGAAATTGAACATGTAAAGTAGAGATGTCTATGCAGAAAAATGGAGTCCAAACCATCAGTAGAGAAGGAAGGAATTGGTAATCACTAAATACACTAATATTTTCTATTGCTAGTGATTTCCACTACTAGTAATACTGCTATTGCTATTTCTTTTTTGCTCTCGAGTAGAAAAACCATGTGATAAACAGATTTGAGTCTACCATGAGAAAAAGATAAAGAATTATGGTGTTCACTTCAGCATAACTCTCCCTACTGCAGTTAATAAGGAAGCTGAATTCTCGTCTCATGAAAACTTGAAGTAAGATGTCCCAATTCAAGTTCATTTTACAAAACCTTGACAGGTGCAGAATGTATATGAACAGTTTACTTATGACAGAACCTTAATATTAACTGCTGATAACTCAGGAATTTCGCAGGCAATCACACTCAGAAGTTACAGTTTCACTGTCCTTGTAGATAAAAATTTCTTGGTAATCTAGCTGTAGTACAAGAGGGCCTGTGGGAACTTTTTCAAGAGTTTTACTGCAGCAAACAGCTCAATCTGATAACATGAAGAATCTGATTGTTACTTGGTTTTAAAGCAGTATTTTTCTCAGTGTTCACTAACAGAATTAAGAGAAGAAAAGTAGTTAAATGGGATGTAGAAATCCGGGACATCTGATTCAGCAGGAAGGAACACTGGGAACCAGCTGTTCACCAAGAAACCAAATACATGTTAACTAGGTAACTGTAGCTGGTCAAGCCACTCTATTCAGACGTCTTTCCAGTTCCCTTACCAGTCACAATGATGAGTATGAATACAGTACTTAAAACAAATTGCTCAAAGTTTTCACTTCAGTCTTGCCTCATGTAACCAGAATAAATCCTTCTCAATGCTCATACAAAAATACTTCATGTGACAGATTTCCATTGTTTCTGTACCTGTACATTTGGCATCTCAAGAACCAACTCAAGTTAACGAGCTTCATGTAGTAATGAGAAAGGTGGAAATAAAGCAAGACACAACCATGTTACAACAAAGTAAAAGAAGAAAGATCTGGATGGAATATGCCTGGATGGAATCAGCAGTCAATCAGAATGACAAATTCTGCATGGCTTCAAATTAAAGAATTTTAATGGACTGTCAAACCTTAGATACAGAAATACAGTTGCAGATAGCCAAGGGTTCAGTTCCAAATGTCCACTATTTCCAGGTAACAGTACTGATATCTAGGTTGCAACTGAGAAGGTGAAGTTTGCTTAACAGCTTTTTTTTTAGTTTGATTTTTACGAGGATAAAATTTTCCCAAAGTTCTTTAATCTTCGCCTTTTTGTTTTCAAGCTATGTTTTACTTTAGGTAAATGTCTTTCTTTGGTTTAAAAATGTAGGAAAAATAATTTGTGAACACATAACCATGGTTTTCTCTTGATTATGCTTACAAGTCAGGTGGTAAGTCTGGAGTTTGTGCACACACAAGTGGAGCATTTCAGAGCATGAGATCCTTTCCTCTCACATATGCCACAATTAGCTGTCGGTTTCACCATGGACATTTTCCATGTGCACTTTGAGGTAGTCATTTCTAGTAAATTTCTTGTGGCAAAGCTGGCATTCTGCCATTGGTCGATTGGGGTTGTGAGTCAGCTTGTGTCGGATCAGCATCTTCTTCAGGCTGAAGGAGAGATCACAAACCTAAGGCAGTGAAGATGAGACAAAGAAAAAAGAAGCCTTAAAATTTCAAGCACGTATAGAACCCTTTATGTTCTATCACTGAGGCCACAGCCACATGTAACTGCAATACTTAACAAACGAGCTGGGCTTTTTTTTTTTTTCTTTTTAACCTATTATTCTATCTGGGATGCAGTAATTCAACCTCATAGGAAACATTTCCCTCCTGACTTCCAGAATGACATCTGCATGTTTCTAAAAAATCAGTTCAACTTGCTCAGCTACAAGGAGGAAGGAGTGAGAAAAAAAGAAGCTCTGAAGACTGCAAGAAAGGTTAATAATTATTATAGAGGACTCTGCCATGCTAAAAACATAACTTTTAAAAAAAATCTTGTGCTGAAGTCAAAATGAAAGGTTAAGAACAAGTTCAGCCAAGAGAAGTTCAATGAACAGTTAAGAATCTGTAGGGAAGGCACTAAATCAAATTGAGAGCATTACATTGTCACATTCACCTTCCATCCAGGTACATACAGTATGCATGTATTTCCTGAGGGCTGGGGATGAGAAAGGAAGCATGCTCCCGATTCCTGATTTGACAAATTAAATAGGAAGGAATCACATAATTAAATAAGAATGAACTAAATATTAATGAATTAAATAAGAATGAGGCTTGCAATCCTCAAATTCCAGGTGCATTCCAAGCAAAATGTCTTCCACAGAGAAGAAACCCAGCACAATCCCTCCTTATGAAAATAACGTTTTAAATTCATATTGCTACCAATCTAGTAATGAAAATGCTGAATTATCACTGATTCCTTTTTGAAACCAGGACAAATAGTGCTGATTAACCAAGTAGATAATGTTGACCTACAGTATATGTATTTTATGCCAATTAAGGCAAAAACATACAATAACCATAAAAAGGGCAATAGTCAGAGGCAAATTTTGTATCCAAAATAATTTATCCCCAAACAAAACCGCTGCATGTGCAGTTGGAATCAAATAGTTTTGGGTTTAGCACATGATCAAGTACTTTTATATAGCAAATGTAACTCTCCAGCCTCTTTCAGACCCAAGCAACAGTCACCCTTCTGTTACTTTTTTTTCATTTATAATGTTCATGTAACTTGTACAATGTGTCCTGATGTTCCTTCAGGGCTCTAGCGTGTTCTACTACCTAACTTCTTCAAAAAGAATATGGAAAGCACAGGATCATACGATATAATGCATCTTGTGCTGTGCTTATGCACAGAAGTTTTGGTTTCTGGGTTTTTTTTAAGAGCCTGCTTCAGATTTCAAGTTTATAAGACTGACATTTTGGAGATTCACAACCATGCCTGCTAATGTGCACCTGAAATCCAATCAATCTCTTCAAAATGATCAAAGTTGTGATCAAGTAGGGAGGATTGAAGAGACTGACATTTGAAAGTAAGTGTAGGGTAACTAAAGGCAAAGTGTAGGGAAACATTCTACTGGAAGGAAACCAGGACAGGCAGTACCCTGACCTTTCTGCCCCCAAAGAATGATTGTGGTCTCTGAGGCAACTGAAGTTAAGTTGGCCTTCCAGTAAAAAACAGGCTGGTCTTCAGAGGACAGAAATCTAATTTATTAGGGGGAAAAAAAATCTTTTCCATACTTCAGTTATTTTAATTTTCCTTATTAGAGTTTTCACCTTAAAATGGGAATATTCAATTTCTACTATCATCAGTGGATATGTGAGCTTTGAGTCCTTGAGTCCTGAAAATGCTTTGGATGACAGAAATAAACACATAAATGAACTGTAGCACCTTCACTGAACAGGTTTTGGTCGTTTTTTTTTTTATTTCCAATAGCCAAACATTTCCTTTTTCAGTTCTTTGGCATTAAAACCAATTCCTGTTTGTAAATGCACAGGTACTAAGAAACAAAGAAAATTCTGACAGAAAATGGTCTTTAATATGTCATCAATATGTAATTTGTTAAATGTCGATATCTACTTAGAGAACTGAACAGCTTCTATGACTGCTTCTAATGCCGGGTAGGAAACAAAAGCAAACAACTCTCTTACAACTTCTGCCTCCCAGTATGGCTTCATGTATGATTACAGTTATAGATATGCTAGTAAATGAAAACACAGCCTGTTTTTCACCTTTAAAGGATTCTTAGTAGGTCTGGGCATTGTCTTAACGGACTTTGCCAATTACTTTAATGAGTAATGCTATGTCAGTAATATTACTGATCCCTTAAAACATCCAATAGGAATAGGGGGAAAAAAATCCAGAATATAGTAACAGAAATTATTATGAACATGGGAAAACATCATGGAAAGCCCTGGAAAGAGAAAAAACTTCACAGGAGTTGACTAAGAAGGAACATGGCACATGTACAGAGAACAATGAATGGAACAGCTATTAACCACTTCTGTTAATGAAAGAACTAAAAGACAGGTATTGAAATTCCACCACAGTAACCTGACATACACTCTCCTCCCCAAAATCCACAGTTAAGAATTTGCAGAAGTTGTGCCATAAATTACCACTCAAGTCATGATAACAAAACTAATGAGCACACTTACAGCTATCTGTAGCAGGACAAAAAATTGTAAGTGAGAATATCTGAGCATAAAAAGTACTGGGGAGCCAACAATAAATGTCTCCCACAGGTCCATTTTTCTATAACTGCCCACTACTGTTTTCCTGTAACTTCTGCTGAAACATCTGGTAACATGCAATGTGAGAGCTCTGGAGGAATGGTCTGTTCTTCGTAACACTTCCTATATCCCCAGCACCTGTGTAACCGGAATACACATGAAATAAGGAGTAACTATTGAAAACAAAACTTTCAACACTCTCCAAGTGTGTAGTAAGCAGCACACCATGATAGGCACCTGGACAACTGAAAAGGGATGAATGAATTGTAGAAGCATCTGCTGTTTATGTCCAAGCCCCCAAAAGTCAGCAATCTCTGCAATGTGCAGCTGGCAAAAGACTGGTGCTAAAGCATATTTTTTTTGTGAAACATGGCAGTAATTTAAAGTATTAAAATAATCTCTAATAAATGAAGGCATATATATATATAAAGTCTTAGAGAAAGACTAGGACTAGACACAGATTACATCTGCTTCTAGACATACTATGGTTAGCAAAATACAGTTCTATCTAATAATGAGGAAAAGTGAAAGAATAGTTGAAGCAGGAAAGTATGTTTTCATACAGCTCCTATTTTCGATTAAAGAAAGAAAAAAGAATAAAATAGAACCATCAGCCCAAACTGGTCTGAAAAAGCACACTGTGAATCCAAGACTAGTGAATTTTGGATCCAGTGTAAGAAAAATTGCATTTACATTGCAAACTAGCCAACAGCTAATAAACAGTACAAAAGTCTGAAAAAGTTATTGACAATGATTTGGAATTAGAAGAATCCTTAGGGTCCAACCAAGAGCCAGGCTGAGATTATCCCAAAAGAATACACAAAATCTCCTGACTTGCAGACATCAGCAAAATACTGCAGACAAAATTTTTCATACATTTTATTCTTAATGAAATGTCACCAGATTATTTATTAAAGACAGATCAATTACCAAACCCTTGTGACTTTCATGCCAAGTAGTTATTCTAATTTTGCATCTAATATTAAAATTTTTGAACAAATTTACAGCTGTTCAGACTGAGTGACCCAAGATACAACTGAAAGCTGTATCTAGTGTCTATTGTGACTAGTTCATTAAGAGCTAGTATCACAAAACAAAGCACCAGTTCTATATCCTAACCTGATACCCTCCAAATCCTTGAGCAACAACTTACCTTTTGGCTTTTGCTAATTCTCAACATTTTTTTTTCCAGAAGTCTTTGCACACTCAACCTCCCCACCTACCTTCCAAAAAGTTGTGAGATACACTGTATACCCAACGGGATATGCTGAATGCAAGGGACTTGACAGTGATCTATGAACTGTAATATAATATGCTGTATTTCAGTAAGCATATACAACATCCACACTTTCTTCAATGAGCAATTAAAAAAAAAAGAGAACAGATGTTGAAAATATCAGACCAGATTTCAGTAAATAGAAACCAGAAATTCTGAATTCATATTTGTGTCATCCAACATCAGAAGCATTCAGATTACATGTGATGAATTAAATACCTTTTCCTGTATAAGCAAATCCCCAAACATTAATCTGTCATAAAACATGTATGGAACCTAACCAGCATGAATTTGTAACTTGCAACATCCAAATTGCATTAATGGTGAAAATAACTCCTAAGGGATCCAAAACCATAAAATAACAGGGTCACAAAGCTTCTGCCAAGTGGAGAAGGTACATAAAATTTCCTGAATGGTCTTTCATTAGTCAGGCAATCAAAGACTCTACAAAGTGTAACTTTATGCCACAGCCAATAGGTGCAAGGCTATAGTCTCACTGCAAGTAAGTCCTGGTGCTGCATCGAAGTCCAGAAGACAAAGGGACAGACTCACATCACACTGAAATGGCTTCTCTCCAGTGTGGGTTCTCATGTGCTCATCTAGACCACGCTTCTGACTGAAAGCCTTGTTACACTCTGAACACTGGTACGGCTTTTCCTGTATGAAATGACAACAGTGAGTGAAAGTGAGTAAATGCAGAGCCCAAGTCGTTAAAGGGGTGAAATTCCATCCTGGATAGTGCAAGTTTTATAGTTTCTCCAAGGGATTACAGTCGGTGAAAACAACAGAAAACTACTTTCAAATGATTAATGTAAAGCTGGGAAAGCCATGGCCTGACAGTTTCCACTTTAACACCCACTTACAAATTAATTATCTGTTCCAGTATTTCAAAACCAGCCATTTTGGGAATCTGGTTTTTTGTAATGTGAATGGTACAGACACATAAAATTCCAAGGTACTTTCCTTTATCACTCACAAAAGCTTAAAGCATAAAGACATGTAAGATAACTATAAAAACTTCAGGCTTGTTAGCATGTTTCCAAACAGGGAAAGAGGTGAGGAGAGGAAGAAGGGATACAAGGAAACCATGTGGTAGAGAAAAAACTAATTTGAAAAGTGGTGACAGACGGTTGATCACATATTCATTGCAGAATCTCAAAAGAAAAGCAAAGGGCAACCAAGCCATCTGTATTTTTATCAGAACTACTGGTTAGCAGCTACTGTAATACATGATGTTATAAAAGTTGCAAGCTCACTAGCCTCAAATAGATACATGCACAGAAAACCACTTCTATAAAGCTTTTGTTCTGTAAAGTTCTTCCTTAATATAGAAAATTACATAAGGTATAACTCCTCCTATATTCCACTAAAGTGATAAAAGAACTGAATGGAAAACAACATTTAAATAAATCAGTTAAATGTAAAAGTTAGTATTATGGTACTGCACATTACCTCATTAAAATTTTTATGCTCTAGAGGCACCTTTATTTTTGAATCAATCACACTTCTTTCATTGTTATTTTTTTCCCTGTGGCCTCTAATTCTGTATTGCTTAAGTTCAAAAGATGGGTATTTTAGGCAGTGATGTAATTGTTTAGTAAAATTTTAAATTTTACTAAATTCAGCTGAAACCAAGACTGAAAATCAATAAGCAAAAAATGCCAAGTCTATGAATTAACAAATAATAGGCAGCAATCTCAATGGTCCTTTGGGAGATAACGAAGTATAAGTGAGAAAGAACAACTCAGCACTGGTGTTGAAGCTACAAAGTGAAAAATTCTCTGGTTATTAATTACTGTTCTCAGCTTGTAGGGGGAAAATGAGGTCTCCGTATCTTGCTGAATCCTGCCAGGTACTCAGCATAAACCATACACATAATACAATGGACTACAAACCACTGTTGTTCTGGGTATGTCCCAGACTCTCTCTTTAGTAGGGTAGGTTTTTGCAGATCCAGAGATCGCAGTGCGGGTGAACAGTGGGTTTTGCATTATGGAGTACCCTCCCATGAGGCTTCCTAGAAAAGGCAGCATCACAGACATAAACTTCTCATCTTGTAGTAGCAGGAGTACTCAAGCTCACTGAAACCAATTCTAAGTAGTGTACAGGAAAAAGCATTTCTCCAGCAGTTTCAATTTCAGACATGAGTAAACCATGAGACAAATTAAGTACATTTCAGCATGATGCAAGACAAATCTTTATACTGACAGAGGCTGAGTATATGGTGCCCAGCTTGCATATAATCAAACTGTCCCAAAGGGAAGACGCTAATTAGCTTTTCTGTGCAAGATTCTCCCTACACATCTTTATCATCTTTGTGGTTTTTCTTATCATTATCTTTTTGTAACTTCCATGATTCTTCAGTGTGGAGTAAAATGTAACAAATTACCTAAAGGATCTTAAAAAATCATCACCTAGACCAAAAAATTAATCTCAGGGAATTCTGCTAGACTGACTAAAGACATCGTGGAGCAGGTCTGTAATTTTAAGGAAATGTATGAATATGCAATAATGATATGCAAATATGTAAAGCGGGTTTCTGCAACACCCCCCTTAATTGATTTTGCATTATGGTAAACATAAACTGCATTTTCTGTGAGTTCTTTGAAAACAGCCTTCCTCTGTGTATGTTGTTCCACAGAAAGCGCAAAGTAAACTACATGATGCTTCAACACCTATGAAAACATTCATTATTGCAAACTGTACCAGGTGTACTTGCTCCATCTTGCTCTTCAGGTATTATTATGATTGATTATGATTATGTTATTGATTTCAGAGTGAAATGGACTTCAGGATTCCATTTTGGAGGAACAGGCATTCTAAACTCTGGAAAGCTGAAATCACAAACCTGCCTGTAATATCTTCCCCAAAGTTATGTTTGACTATTTTCATTATTCCCTATGGCCAAAAAGGGTATATCTAACCATCTCCTTGGCATCTACATTCAAATTCACATATGTTGTGCTGGAAACACATCCAAAGCTGTCTTTGATCTAATTTTATATTCCTTACATATGTATATTCCAGTGACTTCAGCAGACACAATTCTGATTCACATTAGCTGCCTCTCCCCTAAGCTAAGCTGCCTTTCATTCACATCTGTGTCCATTTCAGTAAAATCAGTAGTGTTGTCCAGACCAAAACCTGGCCTTATCTCTCCAGAAAAAAAGACTTATTTGTTGGTTTTGAAGAAGACATCATTCTCAGAGACTAATTTCAAAATGTTCTGTGATTTTCCTTTCCCCTCTCCCACTTCCCCCCCTCATAACAAATTTCCATTGCACAATACTTGGAGAGGGCAACATTTGTAAATAGGAAAGATGATGTTGGCTTGGCATAAGCACCACTGCTCTAAATGTGAACAGAAAATAAATGGCAAACAGGTAAAACCCACAGCAGTAAGTCTGAAAGAAAGTTAATGCCACCACAGAAGGACAACAGGGACCAGTGATAAGATTAGAAGAAAGCTGGACAAACTTAAACAATCAAGCAAAGGGAAAAACCTGCTAATTGTTAACAATTAGGTCACTGGAAAGACCATTTAAGTCTGACCTCAAAGGACTTAGCAACTGCTAGTACTATAAATCTACCTTCCCTTCAAAAAGCATCTGCAAGGCTGTGACTATGGTGTCAGCAAAGCCAAAGGATTACAAGTTTTCTTTTATTGATGGCATAAATGAGGAAGGGAGCAGGGAGAGTGAGGAAGACAGGATGGAGTTAATACTGCAGTGATTTAATATTACATTTTAAAGTATATCAGATATAAGTAAGAAATATGTACATCAGGGTTTTTAACACTCCTGCTTCTAAAAAAAGAAAAGCCAAGGAGAACCCAAATGGGACTTGGTATTCTGGAAGGTGCTTCGCCGTAAGATTGGTATACTAACTTAGAAGCTCCCATCTCTGTGTTAAAACTGAGAGAAATTCAACCTTTTAACAAATATGACAAATAAACCAGTGCCTGCAATACACACTTCATCTGTCTGTGGATACCTGAATCATAAATGACTACCTTGGATTCTATGCAGACATCAGAACACAGCATACTCTCAAGGCCATTTGACAGCACCTTTAACAGATTTATAGAAAACATACAGAGTATCCTGCAATCACAGAAAATGGAAATACTTAAATCCAGAATATCTGAACTGCTAACTGTTGTTGTAGTTGACCATATCTCACTTAAGAAAATATAAATGCATTATAGAATCATAGAATAGTTAGGGTTGGAAAGGACCTTAAAATCATCATCCAGTTCCAACCCCCCTGACATAAGCAGGGACACCTCACACTAAACCATGCCACCCA
>NDXB01010865.1:103184-117539 GCA_002631895.1 Agapornis roseicollis | reverse complement strand
CTGATTCCATTTTATTCTCTCCTCCCATGTACAGCTTTATGGCTGCAGTGCTATGGGTGGCAGGAAACTCCTCTTGCTTTGCATCCTGAGAAGAGTGAGAATTTGGCCTTTAGCATCTGTAATTTAATGAAAACTGATTGCTTGGACACATGGATTTGTAAAGCAGTGGCTCAACAGCTCAAGGGTTAACGGCGCTCCCCCACTTTCAGCCCAGACATTGCTATAAAGGCTTATCTATAATGGAAAGCTGGTTATTATTAAGGTAGGAACTGCAGATGGGGGTACAAAACTCCTCCTGCTCCACCTCTGTAGCCCCAGTTTTTCATGTCTGGATGGGACAAGCAAAGCAGGAGGCACAGCTATTACAGGACCAACTCCCTTCATGAAGGACATCTTCCCAGGCTTATAAAACACCCCCTTTCACTGGGATACCTGAATATCTGCGCAAAGACTTTCCCCAAGGGAAGGGCCAAAGATGCGGCATTCCTTGTACACATCACCCAAGAAACATTACAGTTCGGGGAGGGGATGAGGCCACCCCTACTCCAGCAAAGCACCTGAGCTGATGGAAATCACAAGAGGTGTGCCTTTGCTTTCCAAAGGACTATTAACACACTTATGGTTAATCACATACATAAATCTCACTGTGGCTTAAAGCCAAAGTGAGCAATAAAAGCTCACCGATCCCCAGGCCTCCCAACGGGAATTGGCTGGGGCTGGGGTTGGGGTTGATGTTCCACCAAGTCACTGGGAAGCAGCCTGCACCCTCAGCTCATACATGAGCAGGGATTTCTGTTGGTTTCCCTTCTCCAAAAGCCTGTTACTGGGTAGAACCTCGAAACTATCTGCCGAGATGGCAAGGCAGGTGTGCAGAGGACATGGGTGAAGGGTTGGTCTGAGCTGCTTTGTCTCAGTGGTGGCTGTGGGAGGGTGAGCCCTGGTCCTGTCCCTTTTGGGGCTCAGGTGTATCAAGAATTAGATGTTTAAAGGGATGTGCTTTCCAAGAAGGAGAAAACCTTGAGCCTCAAGCACTGCCAAGTGTAGGAGAGAATTTAGGGAGAACTCTGTGTGCAAGAAGAACTTGGGGGCACTTGGGTTTTTTGTTGGCTTTTATTTTGTATGGATAACACCAGGAAATCCATACCAAGAATGTGTCTGTCTGAGGGAGATAGGCCTGTTTCTAATGAAACATCCCAGGGAATTAAGCTATGGCCCCATCTCACATCCCACGTTTCAGCTGCACACAGTGGGAGATGAGGGCACTTGGGGGCACGATATAAATCTGAGACCTCATATTATGGATCAACAGGGTCTGAAGCAGCACCCTGCCTCTCTCCTAGCCCCTGAATGCTCTCCCACCAGGCACCAACTTAGACTGCTCAGCTTCAAAAGGAGACTTTTGAAAGTCAAGTCTTTGTGTTCTCTTAGGGCAGAAGTTAGCAAAGCCAGTAAGCATGAGTGTGTGTGTCCCGGGGTACAAAGCAGCAGCCAGGCCAGATAAACAAAGGGGGCCATTTCCCCAGCACTTTGGAGACTTGGTTGTCTTCTTATTCCTCTCCCCAGCTCCAAACCTCTTTATCAGGATGCTCAATGGGACAAGGGGATGCAGAGAGCCCACCCTGCTGCCTCCCTCCCGTTAAGCTCATGGAAGGTTACTGGTGGCTCTTTGCAGCGAGCTCGCCCGCACCCACCTGCATTTCCACACATCTACAGGGGCTAGGTCAGCTCTTTGTGATTCGTTTTAATCTGGCACAAAGCAGCAGCTTGATGCAAAACACCCACAAGCACTCCTATTATATAATATGAATCTGAGAAGATTAAATTATCCGGTCTGAGGAAACACATGCACGTATGTATGTACACAGCTATACACAGGCTGGGGCTTGGCGGGAGCTGAGGGCAAAGCTTCCCTTCAGGAACATTGAACTTGCACTTGTAAGCACTTGAAGGGACAAATGATGTGTACACACATGTGCATAGACACGTGCATGAAGTGCTGCAGCAGCTCTATGCCCTGCCTTCACTGTGAGGCACTGGCCCAGGGTGCTCAGAGAAGCTGTGGCTGCCCCATCCCTGGCAGTGTTCAAGGCCAGGTTGGATGGGGCTTGGAGCAGCCTGCTCTAGTGGAAGGGGGTTTGGAACTGGGTGAGTTTTAAGGTTCCTTCCCACCCAAACCAATCTGGGATACTATGATTTGAAGATGATGCAAAAAGCATTTGTAGCTGTATGCTTTGTCATCTGCTTCCCTGGCAAAGTCTGAGCAGCAGTGTGGAGTCATACGTGGAGCAAAACCAAACACTGCCTTAAACTTTACCTGCCAGCAAAGGGCAAGATGCTGCTCACTGGGAGGGGCAAACAGGGGGTTGAGCAGTCCCAAAAACCACCCAGCATCTCTCAGCAGCCTTGGGGGGCCTGGTTCATCCTGTGGTCAAAGGCCCTGCCCTGCACAGCACAAGCTCTGTCAGTGGTGGATATGCAGAGCCAGGGCTTCAGCTGGGTTTGGGGGTGCTCAGACCTTTTGCCCAAGGGCATATTTTACTTTCCAGCAGTTTAATGTCGGGAAAGGAAGGCAGGAAACGTGCTTCACCTATAGCTGCCCATGGCACTTGTGCTTCCCGGGCAAGCAAATGGATTCATCTCCTTCTGCTGCACCTTCTGTCACTGATTCACATCGTTTTCTGAAATACAGCTCTGTCTCGTGAAGTTTCCCACTCTGCTCGAGGGGCTGGCACAGGGGGTGTCCAGAGAGGAGCAGGGCTGCTGCTTCCCTGGGCCAGGAGCCATTGTCGGAGCCGCCCGGCTTTGCCCCCTGCCATCCCCTGCAGACAAAACCGGGCACCGGCGATGCTCGGGGCATCCCTCCCGGCACCCCACTGAGGAACGCTCCTCTCGGCACCGGGAGCGGCCGGGCCGAGCCGAGCCGAGCCGAGCCGAGCCGAGCCGAGCCGAGCCGAGCCGAGCCGAGCCGAGCCGAGCGCGCCACCGCCACCCGCTCGCGAGGCACGTGCCCCTCACCCCAACCCCCCTGTAGGCGGCGGGGCGCGCCGAAGCCATTCATGAAAATGTTGACGTCAGCCTGAGGGGCGGAGATTCAGGCCAGGCCTCGCCCCCCGGAGCCATTTAAGGCTGCGCGGCAGCAGCCGTAGGGCTCAGACGGGCGGCAGCAGCGGCGGGGTTTGGTAGTACCGAGCACCGCTTCGCAGCGATCGTCCCGCAGCGTCCGCCGGCACCGCGCTGATTGCGGGGTCGAGCCTCCCGCACCCCCCATCCCCGAGGGCGCGGGGCAGTCTCCGCCGGGACTTCATGTCTGTGCTGTGTCCCCTGCCCTGGTGAGTGCAACGCTTGGTTAACCGGTACCAAGCGCTTCCCGCACAGGGGCTCTGTGGGGGGTCGCGGGCCGCTGCTGCGGCGTGGGGGGCTGGAAGCGGAGCCCTCTCTTCCCGGGATGAGGTCCTGGAAAGTGTTTTCCTGGGAGAGGGGAAAAAGAGATGCCCGCGGCGGGATGAGCCGCACCGGACAAACCGCGATGTGTGGGAATTCGCTTCACTTTCTCGAGCTGGGAATGCCATTAAGGCTGGGAAAGCAGCGCTGGAATTGGCGCCGTGCGAGCCGCTGGTGTGGGAAGTCCCGGAGGTTGTAAAATAAGTCAGCGGGACCTAAAACACAGCAGCTTGGAAGGAAAGGGGAGAAAAAGAGCAACCCCCGCAGCGCTCGCACTTTATTGAGTGTTTTTTTACTTCCCCCCCCCCCTTAGGGGGTAGAGCCGGAGGAGGTGGAGAAGTGAAGCCCTGCTCTGGAAACCTCCGGAGGGGTTCTTGCGGGTTTGTTCTTGGGGAGCAAGCCAGGGAGATGCTCCCAGGGGTGGGGGGTAGCGGTGGCTTGCGAAGTGCTGAGGTTTTGCACCCCTTTTTAAAGGGGGCAGGAAGGAGGAGTCCAGAAAGAGACTGGCGACAGCCTCTGCTGCTTGCTTTTCTTTCACGATGCTGCTTAAATCTTGCTTGGTTCTCCTGGAGCCCTTCAGAGCATTTGAATGCTGTCTTTTGTTTCTAGCTCTGATTATCTGAGATCAGCTGAAATGACTGAAGTGATGATGAACACCCCAGCTATGGATGAGATTGGGCTAAGCCCCCGCAAGGATGGCCTGTCGTATCAGGTAAGTGGTTTGCCAGCTTCTTAGACAGTAATCCCCCATGGAATCGCTTGGGCTGGACTGCAGACTTGGTCTAATGTACCTTTCCGTAGCCTGACCTAATCGCAGGTCTTGCTGTAGTGAGAACTAGTCAACAGACTGGAATGCTTGCTTGGCAGGAGATGGTTGTCTAAAATATCACTTGGTGTCAGACCAGATTGGCAAAGGACTTGGTTGTTTCCAAAGGGATTGAGCCCCCATGCATTCAATGTTTATGGGGGCTCAGGGGGAACGGTTAAAGAAGGGTTTGCATCGCTCACTGGGCCAAGAGGACTCTTGAGGTGTCTGCAGCATGGCATGCCGATGACCTGCCTCGAGCAGGCACTTAGACTTTTTGAATCTGTTTCTTGGTTATCCAGACTCACGGTCCTATTTGAGACAGCAACACTCTTCTGTAAGACATGGTGAAGCACAGAGACAGCCTAAACAGGCCTTGAAATTGAAATCTCACTGGAGATGGCAGTGCCTGAAGGCATGAGTGGCATTCATTCTGAGAGTTCTGAACAATGTCATTAGCTATTAACCTCTAGATCAATGAGTGGGGTTAAGATGTGGTCTTAGAAACTAGCTTGAGCCTTAATCCTTTAGTCTCAATATCCTTTTTGTTTCTTAGCTTGTAGTTAATCAAAGGACAAGGTGTGCATCTTAGCCTACTAGATCCATGTTTTCCTGTTCTTCCAGGAGACTTGTTGATGGGATTTAAAACAGGCAATGTGTGTGTGCAGTTGACTCGCATCTGGTCTGTGTGTTGGGTGACTCTTAACTGGCAGATCCCGATGCAGGGCTCTTCATTTGCAGATGTTACACAACCTGCACAGAGGCAGTTGCTCGAAGTGTGCATTCAAATGAGGCATGCTGTTGTAGCTCATTTTTCAGATCTAAATATGCAAGTATACAAGGCAGCAACAATGCACTGAAGCATGAAATCAACTGAACTTAGGGGCCTCCAGCCAAAGCCATGGGGAGGAAGAGGGGCTGTGTTGCTTTTTTTTGGTTAGAATTCTGAATCTGGATAGTGCAAGTTGTTTGGTCTATACCTGTGCCTCAGAGCTTGAGCTCGTGGAAAGCATATAGCCTTTCTTTCCTATAGAGGGACTGTACAGCAGTGAGAGTGTTTGTTAAACCTGAAGCAATCAAACTAGCCTGTATGGGATGCTCAATTGTCTTTTATGGTCACCTTATGAAGAGGCTTAACTCAGGTCAATGCTTCTATTTACCTATGCAAATTTTCCAGTGAGAACAAGATGTAGGTGCCCTGCTTGTTCTAATGATTGCTTCAGCAAGGTTTTTCCCCTGATGCTAATGACCTTGATAAGTCTGCTTGAGACAACTGGGGAACAGGCCTGTTCAGTTTTGAGTAGATCATTTGAACATGAAGGTATGTGAGTCATAAATGCTGGCAACTCATACCTATGCAGGGCTTTTGCATCCTGGATCTCTTCTCTATAGTGGTCGAGTCATAGATGACTTCTTGCAAATGCCTGCAATAGCTGGGGACTGCATCTCGGTGTTTCACCTTGATGTAAGCCAAACTGATGGCAGGAATGGGTGAGGTTGTTGAAATGGATGATCCTGATGGAGTACTAGCAGCATGCGGGCTGTGTACAAGGTCTGCCTCTAAATCAGATTAGTGTAAAGAGGATTGGGGAGCAGGCTCCCGCCTTCCTCCCCTGGCTGAGGACGTCACAGCGTAAATCAAGGTAAGTTGAAAGCATCCTTAAAGAGCTGCAAACTCAAGTTAAAACAGCAAGGACAAATCTGGTGTAAATTGCTTCATGAACTCTTTGTTCTACCTCAGACTTTGGCAGTTTGTGCTTCATCTTGCTCATGGAGAGAGTTTGGTACATGGAAAACTGTATGCTAGTCTGAGAGCTGTAGTGCAATAACTTAAAACCAGACAGGGCTAATGGAGCATGACTGCTCCTACACTGGGGCTTGTTGTTCTAAGCTGCAACATCTTCCCCTGCTCATCTGCAGTTGGGCACTCGTGATGTGAGTGTAACAGCCTTTGGCTGACAATGAGAGACACAAAAGTGGAGACAGAACCGGGAGAGGCAAGCTTCTGGTTTTGAAGTTTTCTCATGTTCAAATTGTAGAATTGGGATTTACTTTGCTGCCGAGACTACCTCAAACCAAGGTTCATAATACCCCTCTTTAGACTGTGCGGAGCGTGGACTGTCTTGGAGGTGGTCCATAAGATGCTAGCTGTGAGCCTGGGGGCTGCTTCTGCCACCATGTGCAAGACATGAAACTGTTTGGAGCAGAGGAAATGGGCAGCAGCTTTGTAGGAACTGTAAAAGCATTTTAGTATCTGCTACAGACAGACTTGTTCTACCAGCAGTATGGTTCCAAAGTGGGTTTTGCCTTTACTTGGAAGCAAACTGAGGAAACTAACTCATACCCCGAGTATAAACTCCAGCAGTCAGATTCCTCTGTTTTGTGGAGTTCACTGAACTTCAGGGCTCCTGTCTGTCTCACTGATTATGGAGGGAACTTAGCTTGTCAACTTCTTCCTTCTGCCTTCTCTACCCCCTTGCCTTTGCTCATGGTCTGGAGTGTCTGCCTAGAGATCAGCTGAAGCTGTGCACCTTGCCTCAGTGAAGCTTCCTGGCCTTGGTTGGGCTGCCCATCACTGCTGTTTAAGCACTGGTGTGAAAAAACTCAGACTGCAGAAGTCCTCTGTGTGTAGGCTTAGTAATTTGTATGTTTCCACTTGCAAAATGTACTTTCTCAGCATAGAAATGCCTTTTTCCAGTTAATATGCAAAATGTGTGTAAGCTAATGTGCTAATTTGAAAATCTTTCTATGTAAAGCAGCTTTTATTACTGTATTTGTGCTGTAAAGCTGCCCTCTGAGCCCCCTGAAGATGGTTTAGCCTGAGCAGAAGTGAATGGTGAAATCAGGGCATTAATCTCAGAACAAGGTGGCACAGACAAAACAGAAGATGCAGCTTTAGAGATGATGTCATGCTGGGTCTTGTGCCTGCAGTGAAGAGCTATTTCTGGATCTTTAATAGATGTCCCATAATTCCTATGGGACTTACTAAACAAAAAACTCCTTGAAATGCAACTGATGGCTCAAGATGCCCCTGCTACAAACAGATGTGCCTATGGAGGGCTCCACGGGCTTCCTACCTGGCAATCTCCACTGGGCCAGGTCCTTTTCACTGCCAGTCAGAGCTAATCTGTTTCCTATTTCCTAGCCCTTAGATATACCTGTTCTCTGAAAAGCCTCCTCAGCACTCCACCAGCTTGTCCTCTGCTGCCATAGCACAGCAGCACAAATGATGCTACAGAAACCAAGGCTGAATTAATCATTTCGTGGACCTGTTGTCAAGAGATTGACTTGTTTCTTGGAAGTGGAGTGGGGTCTGAGCACAACTGAAATCACTTTAATGCCCAAAGTATTTTATTTTGAGCTAATGCTGTGTTCTGAGTTGAGTGTGCTACTTTGCTGCAGACTTTCTTGCTGGTCCTGTGGGACCTTAGGTTCCCTTTTAGGACATTGGCCTGTGGAGGTTCAGTTTGCCTCATGCCATCAGCTGGGGTTTGGTTGTCATGGGAAGCTTGAGCTCTTTAGGTCATGATCACATCATGCTGGTATCTGTCTAGGTTGATCACATCTACAGTTAGCTGTGAATCCTTCCAGACTGAATCTAGGTAAATAGGCTTAATACTCTATCTGGTGTCTATGGTGAAAGCTTGGGTTGTTTCTGTTGGTGGGGAAGTAATATTTGGTGAGTGCAACACCTTCACCAGCACCTGTGAAGCACTGACTTTCCCAAGGAGCTGTGGTGTTTGATGCTGAGGGGTTCAAACTGTATCTGCTACATCCCCCCAACCTAAACTGTGGGACCAACACATTACTGATCCAGGGGCTGATGGCAAAGGGTGGAAATTGAGCTTCCTCTAATAGCCTTGCTTGCTAGTCGGTGCTTCATGTCTGTGCAGCCTTGATTTGTGCAGGGGAAGTCCCGTGCTAGAGCTGGCACTCGCTACTATGGAAGAGCTTGAAACTGGGCTGCAAAAAGAGTGAACTGAGGATAACTTGCTCACACAGCACATCCTGTGCATGTTACTAGACAAGATCAGTAGGCTGAGTCAATGTGTATTCCAGGGTCTGGGATGTTAAATGAGGGCAGAAGCAGGATATGGGATAAACAGACCCACAACTCATCATGTTAGCAGCCATGCTATACAGTGTTCCACTGAAATGCAAACTGGGGGCAGCAGCTTATTGCATCTCTGTGCATATGTTTTCCTCCCTGCTTGATACCTTGTTCCTCTGATGGAAAATTGCTGTGATGTATGAAGTTTCCCTGCCACTGTGTTCCAAGATAGGACAATCTGTGACTGGGGAGTTGTCATATTTCATAAACCTGAGTCACAGGCTGCTGTGTGCATACTAGATGGAGCTCAGTTTCGAGTCATGACTGCTGTGCGAGTAAATACAGGCATTAGCACTGTTAGAGCTGGAAAATTCCTCCAAAGAGGGCACTGAGAGATGATTTGAGTACTTCCTGAAGTGAGCTTGCTATGCATCTCAATGGCAGTAAAGTTGTATGTTGAGAGCTGAAATGATGACCTGGGATTTGGAATATTGGCTTGATACTGTTGATGAAGCACAGAACTTAGCTTCTTTTTTTGCTGGGAGGGTGAGTGCTATGTGTACGTTGGGGCATATTCTGTACCTGAAATGATATGCCTCTCAGTACAGACTTTTCAGTCTTGGATAGTATTACCATAGTGAAGCAAAGCTTCCCCTCCCCTCAAGACAGTAACTTAATTTGGAAAGATCTCATTGCTTTAGTCTCCTTGTAATAGAATTGAAATAGTTTTCACCCCCATGGGAGGGGAGACAAGCATTTTAGCTATGGGTGTTGGTATGGAGGACACATGTGGAAGTTGTTTTGAATTTACAAGTGTCAGTTGGATTATCATAGTGCTGAGCTAATCCTCTTAACTGTCTGACATCTCTCCTGCTTTTGGTGTTTCTCCATCCCTGTGAATGCTGAGAAGAGGGTATGAGCCTCCCCAGGGCAATGAAAACTTTCCATTCTTGTTGCCAAGGCTTCATTCAAGGATAGAGCTGGATCATCTGAAACAGAGGCAAACATGATCTAAAATCATTTCAAGTGTCTATTTCAAGTTCTGTTTTTCACTGCCCTTTCTAGCTGTGAGGCAGGAGTTTGGTTGATCTGTAGGTGATCTGGATTGGTCCATGAGGAGAGTGATTCCGAAGACACCATCTGAAGAGGCCTTTGTTTGTGTTGAGCAGTGCCAGAAGAAACATGTATGTCCTTTTTGGGCTCAAAAGGTGTTGAATGTATCTCTCCATGGGCTGGGAACTGGGGCTCAGCTACAGAAGGGGAACTCTGCAGAAGCAGTTGCAGCCTCTCATGCTGCATCATGCAAGGGGGTGTGTAAGATGTCTTTGAATTGCTGCTAAGTTTGGGTTTTGGTAGCCTCCACAACCAGTTGGTGGCTGTCACTTGTCTTCTCCATCAAGTGACCAGATCAGCTAGAAGTAGGCATCTGCTTCACTTGTGTGCAAGGTGTCTCCCTCTGATGAACAAGAAGCTAACCCCTTGCTGCTGGGCTCTTTGGGTGATGGGGAGATGTGAAATCTTCCTCTCACGTGCATGAGCTGGAAACTGTGAGCAGAAAGGCTCATTGGCAGGCATTGCTAGGCAAGCTGGCCTGGATGCTGTGCAGAAGAGTGCAGAGCTCCCAGGTCAGAGCTGAGCTGCAGCATTCCCAGTGGGGACCTTGCTGCAAGCTTGAAAGTTGTTTTTCCTTCCCATTGTGTAAATCTGGAGTGGGACCAGATTAGGCATATGGGACCAGCAAATGCAGCGTGCCACTGCTGGTGTGGAGCAGCAGAAAACCAGTGCTTGCTTGTTTTAATAGTCTGGCAGTGCAGCTTATTCTGGGGTGAGTGGGGAGGCCGGTTTGGATTAACTTTTCCATGTGGCTTCCCCAGATGTACTGCTTATTCTTAATCTGAAACCCTGTTTTCTTTGGTCCCGATGCTTGGCCTGCCATGACACCCTGCTTGTCACATGTGAGGAAATCTGCCTTTGTTGTAGTTTTTCCATTGACCGTCCACACCCCTTGGAAGCGCAGTTGCAACATCTCCCCTTCATGCTGCCTCCACGATTAAAAAGCATGACTTAGTGGAAAAAATCCTGACCTTCTTGGGTTCGGCCTGTCCTGCAGCTGTTTGAGATAAGATTGTGCTGGGGGTTTTAGTATTGAAAGAGCTGCACACCACGTTTTGTGGGTATTTGTTTGTAAGGAAGTGACTGCTACTTAGTTTCTGGAAAAAATCTGGCAGGCTCTTTCCAAAGAAATAGCTCCAATTTGACCTAATGTGCTTAAAATGATAGCAGCCAAAGGTTAGCTTAATTATTATACTCCTATTTTTCTTGCACAGGAGGCTATTTTCATGACATTATCAGCTTATGTAACCTCCTGAACCACACTTCTTTTTTCCATTGCAACCTTCTAAACCATGTAATGTCAAGGGTATTTTTTTTCCTATCCTGAGTTTAGATAATGAGTTGATGCTTAAAAGCCACTGACTGAACTTCCAGTAATGCACCACACATATCTGAAACTGCCTTTGTTTGGCCAAGCAGAAGCCACAAAGCTCCCAGAAACAGTTGTGCTGGGGGTGACTACTAGCAAGTAGCTTATCCTGCAGTGCTCATGGTTATATGGCCACTCTCAAAGACCTCCCTTGCTCTTGTGCACCTGAAAAGCATACAGAAGGTGGGTGGTATAGTGAGAGCTGGGCTCTTGCACCACCCTGCCCAGGACCAGATGGATGTGTGTGAACAGCCCTAGTTGTGCATTTCCTTCAGTTAACCCTGTCTGACTGCATTAAGTAGTAACCCCAACGACTTTCTCATGTTGGTAACCTGATTGCCCCAAAGCTTTGAATACAAGGAAGAAGCTGGACAGTAGAGCACTTGAATATATTGACAAGGAAGTAATGGTGGTGTTAGTTCCTAGGCTGAAGAACGAGTTGGTGCGATGTTCCACTTTGGGGTTTGGGCCAGGGCTTGCCAAGGTGGTGGGTACCTGCATGGTTGGTATGAGGAGAATGATACTTCATGGTTAACACTTAGGGTTCCTTGATGGGGAGCTTTTGTAACTGGAACCACAAAGATCAAAGCACATCAGATCTTGCTCTCAAACCGAGGTACTTGCGAGCAGTGTGCCTGAGGCTGGTAGTGCTGTTCCCTGCAAAGGTGCTCTTGCAGCTCACTTGAATTCAGGTGGTGTTTGAAGGAAAGTACAGTGCCTGACTCCTTACCCCATCTGCAGCCTTGAGGGGAAAACACATTTTGTCATTATCTTGGGGGTGTTTAAAGACACCTGTACTGCAAAATGGGCACTCTGATAAAATTCTTTAAAATAAAGATGTGGTAATTGTTTAATATTCTAGTTACCAACCACAGGGGTTCTGATGTGGCAATTGGTTCTTGTCACCTAGGAGTTCTCTTCTGGATGAGCTGGGATTTGAAGCTGCTTCTCTAGTAGGGCATCCTTAAAAGTACCAGCATCCTCTTCAGTTCACATTGTGATTTGAGTCATTCAAAGCTCCTGCTAACACCGCAGTTGGCAGTTTTTCCTGTTCCCATGTCTAAGCCTCAGTTCAGGATCAAAATGTGCATACTGTTGGCACTGCCAGCAAGTATGGGCTCTGGTGCTGCTGTAGTGTATGAGCTTGTCCATCTGTGTGGAATGGAATGGGTAAGGTACTGCTCTGTGCATCTCGGGGTGCTGGACATAACAGGTCCTCATTCCTTGCATGAGCAATATAGTGCATAATTGCTGACTGCTGCAGGTACCTCCTGCCTGAAGAAATACGGTTCAGTCTCCAGCCCATCCATAAAATGAGTGTCTTTCTGCTGAGTTTGCTTAAGTGTGGTAGCTGTAGCATGCAGAACACTGCTAAAATTGTCTCTAAAATACAGCTGAACTTCTTTCAGTCTGATGCTGTGGCTCTGGAGAGGTGCTAGATGCAGACCCTTGCTGCAAGGGTCTGGACTGCCCTAGCACTGGGTTACCATGTGCTTCCTCTCCCCTCTAGCAGCAGAGCCTGGAGCACAAGCCTGTTCTTCTGTGCAGCTTGACCAGCAGCAGGAAATGAGATCTCAGATTGTCTGATCGAGATAGCTCTGTGTGCAAACTCAGGAGCATTAATGCAGAAGCCGTGGGTGAGGGTGAGGTGTGTTTGGATAAATATCCAAAAGGGCAGATGCCTATTTGCTGAGCACTATCCAAGCAAGCATGTGCTTTGGAAGCCTCTTGGGTAGTGCTGATTTCCAGTACTGAGAGATTAAGGAAGCTTATTTCCAAGTTCAAGAGTCTTTCCATCACCCAGTGGTTTACTCTGTGCCCAGACAAGCCTGCCCTGGGGACCCAAATGTCTTGATCTGGGTTTTGTCTAAGACTGCTTGAAGGCAGCCCCTCTTACAGACTGTTTCTTGGCTCTTTCAGATCTTCCCCGATCCCTCAGACTTTGACCGCTACTGTAAGCTGAAGGACCGCCTGCCCTCGATCGTGGTGGAGCCGACAGAGGGTGATGTGGAGAGCGGTGAGCTGAGATGGCCACCCGAAGAGTTCCTCGTGCAGGAGGAGGAGGAGGAGGAAGAAGAGAACTGTGAAGACGCAAAGAAGGACAACAAGGAGCAATAAATGGCATCAGAGGAAAGGCAAGGGACTGCACCCTTCTGAAGGAAGAGCCACGCTTCTTTTGAAAGTCTTTTTAAAGGAAAAGACAAGTTCAACTTTGCACCTGCGAGATCTTAGTTATTTTGTAATTCTCTGTATTGAGAACTGAAGCCCTCGGTGTCACCAGACCTCCTGAGGAAGGAAGGAAGTAACGCAGAGAAATGTTTGCTGTTCTCGAGATCATTATCTGTATTTTTCCGAGGTGGAGGCAGCAGTGAAATTCCAAGCACATGGCAGAGGGTGACCACGCGAGGGACTGCTGGAGGGGGGAGCTTGGGGAGGGGGAGGAAAGCCAGAGGCTGCAGTGCTCGGTCCGGAGCTGCCTCCAGCTAAAAGCGTGAGAACAGAGCTGTAATCCCTCAGATTTGCCTTTCTTACAGCTTCCATTTGTGTGTCGGGGGGTGGAAGGGTGTCCGTAGCGAGGCATGGTTGAAGGCTCTACTGATGAGGGGCCTGTAGCTCTCCCCAGTTTGGCACCTCCTAGGGTAACATGAGCGTCTGTAGGAATAATTGGGTTTCTTGCTCTTGCTGTTGAGCCTGTTTTCCAGCCACTTTTCCCAAAGCTGTTTTCTCCCCCTCTGCCTTTAGACTCTCCATTGCTGAACAGCTGTATTTGCAGGGTAATATTAGGCTGCTGCTTGTCATCTCTACTGCGAGGCCCTAGTTTATCTTGTTGGTGGTTAGTGTGAGGTAATGCGCATAGGATGGAAAGATGCTTTTGTCTGCAGCAAGAGCTCACGTAGGTTTGAACACCTCAGATTTTCCTTTCCTATTGGCTGTGGCTGCTTTGGTCTCATCTTGTACAGCTCCCAAAGCCAGAGAGTGGAGGTTAAGCCTCCTTACCTTGGTGTCCATGAGGTGGTAGGGTTTCATGTCTCCAGCTTGCTGGTCAATGGGCTTGAGAGAGCTGGGGTGAGGGATCTCTTCCAACTTTGCACTGCAGGACAAACTGGTAGGGGTGTGTGTAGTGGGGAGCGCTGCCAGACCTGAGGTAATCCAAAGGCAAAACACTCAGATCTAGAGTGGATCACCAGTGGGAAAGGGGGGGGTCTGTTGGGAGAGGATTAACCTGAGTGTCCTGAGACACGATGTGGTTTTGCTTCATAGCAAGGGGAAAACATTTATGAGCTGCAGAGTGGCTTGTAGAGTCTGTGGTTGTGTCCTCTTCACCATGTCCTGCTTCAAGGAAAAGTCATCTGTCTCTGTTTGGGGAGGAGGCCAGTCTGCTGCCAGACAGGGTAACCTGCTGCTTTGCTGGAAAGAGATCTTGCAGCTTTGGGGACCAGCTTGGGAGCCAGTTGGTTTTGGGATAGGATGAGAACAGGTACCACCCAAACCAAATCTGGGGTCATGGAAGAGGAAAGGAAATGTCAAGGCCTTAACCAAACTTTCATAATAATCCCAGTGCCACCACCTCCCCCC